>CAUYUJ010011558.1:658779-798779 GCA_963575745.1 Prorocentrum cordatum | reverse complement strand
TCTCTCCGATACAGAACGCAAATCGTTCGATATGGGTCGACCTTGCGCGACCGGCGGCGTTCAACCTTGAACGCCCGCGCTGGGTTCGCACCGGTGTTGGCACAACACTGCCGAGGACCATTTTAACTCAAAACCGATCCCAGGATCCCTCCCGGACGCCATCCTGCCCAACTTTTCGAGCTGCGTCCAGCCGTTTCCTCGAGGAGGCCCCCCCGACGCCCTCCTCCCAAAAAAGCAATCCTCCATTCCGAGCCGCATGTCGCATCCTGCCGTGCCAACGGCGAACTGCCACCGGCAGAAGGCAAC
The DNA here is from genome assembly GCA_963575745.1 of Prorocentrum cordatum. Classification (NCBI taxonomy): domain Eukaryota; class Dinophyceae; order Prorocentrales; family Prorocentraceae; genus Prorocentrum; species Prorocentrum cordatum. The sequence goes on along the minus strand of CAUYUJ010011558.1, from coordinate 798,473 downwards.
CAACAAAACCAGACACCCAAAACAACACTGACGTCAACCTGGGCCGCGGTCTGTGCTGCAAGGTTGTTACGTCGCAGCGCGGCCGAGGCAGTCCGCACGCGCGCCCGGGCAAGCCGGGAGGCGGCATCGCTAGTTGTCCGGACAGCATGAGCGGGAAAAGGGGGAACGAGGAAGCGGCCGCGGGGCGGGAGGGGAGGAGGGAGAGCGCTCACGCGGCGGGGGCCGCTGCGGAGCGGCGAGGCCTGTGCTGCACACGGCATGGTGGTTTCTGGCCCCCCGCTCTCCAGCGCGTGGGGCACCAGGTCCCACGGCTTCTCCGGGGCGTTGCAGACTGGCACCCCGGCGGCTCGGCAGAGCGAGAGGCGGTGGCGCCACCACCCGAAGAGCTGCGGCACCTGGGACCGGCGGAGGAGCGAGGGCACGAGGGCAAGGCGCGCTGGGAGTTGGGAGGCAGATCCAGATAATTCAGAAATCTCTGAGATCTGGCGGCTCTGGAGGATGACTCGGGCGCCGCGGCCTTCTCAAAGCGTTCTGGGACGCTCTGAGAGCTTTCCGGAGTGCTCTGGAGCGGACTGTCCTCGTCCTCGCCCCGTCCGAAAATGTGAGGTTGCCTCTGCGAGTCCGTGTGGACGGCTCCACAAGCAAACCAACACATTGCCACGCCTCAAGGGGCCTCCACCGGCGGAAGCGCCATTGCTCTACTTCCGCCGTCGCCGGCCGACCTTCCGCGGCCTTCCGCCGGGGAAGACGCTCCGTGACCTGCCCCGCCCCCTCCGTCCTGCCCCCCCTGGTCACGTCGCGATTCGCGCCAGCGCCGTCTGGGAATTAGCCATTCAGATCAGCTTTCCCAAACAGCGCCGGCGCGAATCGTGACGTGAACGTCCCCCCGCCGCGTCCCGCCCGTCATTGCCAGGGGTTAAACAACGGTGCCGAACCCCTTCGACCCTCACAGCTTTCTGTCGCGATCCACACAGCGTTCGAAGACAGCCGAGGGATGCAACTGGGCCCAAGTGGGCACATCAGGCGAAAGGGGAGACGGCGCGTGCGAAAAGGGAGAGGAGTGAGCATGCAGGTCTTGAACGTGTGTTCCAGAGCACGCCCCCCTCCCCGTCCCGCCCCGTTACTGCCAGGGGAAAAAACGGCTTCCAATTCCTTCGACCGGCTACTTAGACTTAGGCCATGACCAAAACAAACCACATGAGCGACGAAAGTCACGGGTCTTACGCACAGGATTGCATGGCGACCTTGCGCGGTGGCTTATGCGGGCAGCCAGTGCGGCACGCTGCAGCGGAGACGAGGGCGCTGATAACGCGACCCTGCGCGGGCAACTTAATTACGCGCGGATGTCGGCGCAGTCGACCCAGCTGGCACCTCACATGGAGACCTCCCAGATGGGGTCCGAGTAGGCGGGTCCGGAAGGAAGACCATGCCGCATCGCCCATGCATCGTCGATGCATCGGCGAATCGGCGCGATCCTCCGTCTGGGAGGCGTAAGTAACAAGGCCGATTCAGGACACCCTGACCCCCAAAATGTTACCACCACTTGGAAACGCATCTTTTCCTTCCGCCGGCTTCCGCCGGCCTTCCGCCAGCTTCCGCCAGCAGAGGCGGCATCGTTGTACTTTGCGCGGGCTTCCGCCGTCCTCCGGCCGGCCTTCCGCCGAGGAAGAAATGGCAACTTCTTCGACTCTCGAGGGTCGAAGAAGAGGCCATTCCTGGAACGCCTCATCTCGATCCTGCAAGAGGACAGACAGGACGCGGGGGGGGGCTCGGCCCGGCCGCCCACGCGGGCTGCGGCCTCGCCCCAGGCAACGTCGCGCGCGCCCTGCATGGAGGGACCCGCGGAAGCAGGAGGTCAAGCCGACCAGCCATAACTGGGGGAGCTGTGGTCCTTGCCCCTCTGGGGGAACCCATCGCATCGACGATTTCTCGAGAGGGGTGTCGAAATCGATGGGCCCCCCCCAGGGGGGGAAGGAACACAGCTCCCCCAATTGTGGCTGGCCTGTCAAGGGCGCAGGGACACCGATCCTGGGAGCAGGGCGCCCGTCCTGTCGGGGATCCGCGGATCCGGCGCGTGATCGCCAGATCCGCAAGACGGGGAGGGCACCCCCGAGACGTGGCGCCAGTGCTGCCATAGTTGGTGGCGGAACGCGCCGATTCTGCACGGAAGCGGGGCCCGTCGCCGATCCACTCGCCGCAGTTCATCCTTGCGTGCGCTTCCTTGATCCTGGGCCCGGCCCGCATCGGTGAGTCGGCCACCTGACGCCCAGCAGGGGGGGAGCCTCCTCACGCCGCTGACCCCTCGGCGCCTCACTCGGCCGGCCCAGATCCGCGGATCTGGCGCAGGACCTGTCGGGGATCGCGGACCTGGCCCTCTCTGGAACGCCCCGCAGGGGCCCAGAGGCAGCGTGGCGACGATCGGCACCACGGCGCCGCCATGATCGGCGTGCGCGGCTGCCGCTCCGGGGCCCCGGGGGGCCGTCGGAGAGCGGCTTGGGGCGACAAGCCAGAAGGCTCCCAGGAAGACTCCAATCGTCGTCGTTGTCATCGTCGTCGTCGTCGTCGTTGTCAGAGGCTCGAGAGAACAAGGGACACCCCAAGGATGAGCTTCTGCTGAGGGCCCTATCTGCGCAAAACAAAAATATGGGAAAAAGGGCTCACAGAAACGGGCGAAAACGGCGAACAGGATAGAATAACAAAGGGCGCAGAAAGAAGGAAGACGATCATAACGAGCAACGAACAAAAGAGTTGTCATGAATTGCTCTTGTTAGCGTATGTATGCATGTTTGTATATATATATATATATATATATATATATATATATATCGGATGAAATCGGACCCCTCGGAGGCAGCAGTTCGACGGTCACAGACGCATAGTGCCTCTAAGATCCCGCTACACCCGAGTATAAACCGCGTTGTCACACACTGACGGAAATCGATGCGCAGGTCTTAACGCCTGCTCGAATCTACAAGTCCCATAATGGCATCCATCGTCCTCGAGTCACATCCTGGGCTTTGCCTGGCAGCAGGGGCAGGAAAGGGCGAGCGTCTGGGCGGGTGCGGTTGGCGCTGAGACGGGGGCTCGGGCACAGAGGGCCTGCGAGGCCTTTTTAGCAGGGGGAGGAGGAGGAAGAGGATCCAGAGGCTCACGAGGCGAGGAGGGGTGAGGAAGCCCAGAGGCCCTGGAAGGCTCAGGGGCGCTAGTCAGGCGAGGCTCAGGGGCCTCAGAGGTACTCTGTTCGGCCTGGGCAAAAGTGCGGGCGTGGGCTAACAGCGAAGCTGTCCACATCTCAGTACGCGATCGAGTCGATGCCCACGACGAAGCACGCGCGCTCGCACTCGCTGGGGCTCCCGTCGACTGCGCTGTAGCGGGCGTACTCGTCGAAGCACGCGTGGAAGAGGAAGTAGCTCACGTCTGAGCTACCGTCGGTAGTGCAGTAGCTGGCGTGCTCGATGGGGCACACGTAGTAAGAGAAGTGTGCTGGCCCTCGATGACTGGTGACTCTGCGATCGTCGATGCAGTCGCTGGGCTCCCCTCGCCTTGCGACGAACTTCCACGTGGCGGTCGATGCCCTCTGCCTCCTCGGGACTGCGGCGCGAGCATCAGGCGCGAGGCGTGCTCGCATGCGGTCAGAGGAGGTGGGCAGTGCGTATCGCCAATGGCAATATGTGAATTTATTTGGCTCCTCGATTCCACTTCAACTGTGCTGTGGTCCGCTTTCGTAGTATCTGCTGCGCTCCCATCGGCAGCGACTGTGGTATTCGTATGAATACAAGAGCTCCATTTCGCACAGCTGTGTCGTACCCAGTGAAATCCAAAAAAATCTACCCCCTCATCGCGTCCTCGAGCTGCGTCAGCTTCGTGAGTAGGACCCGCTCCATGTGCACCATCGGTCCCTGGCCTGGCATGTATGCCGCCCCCGACTGGATGAGCGATTCGTGAATCACACTCAGGTCGAGATCGGTCCTGGGATTGAAGCTGATCTGCAGCTTGCACTGCTCCGAGTTGTGTGCGTCGCTGGCCGTCACAAGCGGTGCGAGCTCGGTCACGTGCTTGATCTCTGGGAGCTTCAGCTTCTCTCCGGGCGCCGTCAGATTCTGCTGGTTGAGGCCGCCGACGGACGCGCCTTCCTGATGTAGACCTTCGAGCAGACCTGCGAAGGCGGCGGTGCTTGTCGTGCCGATATTCGCCATTTCCGTGTCGATCTGCGAGCCTGTCGTCGACGCGCGCATCTCTTCTGCCTTTTTTTACCCATGCTCTCACACGAGCTCGGATCGCCACAACGCTTTTGGAGCCAGGGGAGACCAGGTACGTCTTGATCAGGATTGCGTCGGTCTGCCGCTGTCTCATCGCCACGTTCAGCAGCAGTTTCATCACAATGGGGAACATGCGCTGAATGTCCTTCATATCCATCTCGTCGAAGTCTAGCTGGTCCAGGAGACAAGCTTGGACTTCGATCCACTCTGCTGGTCTCCACGCTCTCTGGGCTGGCGGCGGCGGTGCTTGCGAGCTGGGGCCACGTCTTGGGCTGCGCTTGCGGGCTCGCCAGCGTTGGGGAGTGAGGCCATCCGCGACATACGGCCGCGGCACAGGAAGGTGTGCTTCAGCAGTGCGAGCCTGTAGCCCACTCAGATCAGTAAAGGTGAGCACGCAGTCGTCACTTGGGCAAAACAGCTGCGGGGGGTCGTGCACATCGAAGTTGTAAACTGGGCGATGTTTTTGGCATCGACCTGAACGATAAGCAGCAGCGAGATGATTGATAGCGGTCTGTCGGCTCGCGAATGTCGAACGGCAGTTTGGGCATTGGTTCGTGATCGTGAATCGAGTGTGTTCGCATAGTCGTCCATGTTCGCCTCCCTCCCCACTCATAATCTGTTGTACCCGGAGTGCTTGTTTTGTTTCGGCAGTGAACAGGCATATCGCACCATCTTCACACAAAAGGCCACACGTGCGGGGGCTGCTCCAAGAGACTGTTGCATCTGGAGCACTGCGCTCTGGAGGTGCAGGCTGCTCTAGCCACCACTTGCGCACACGTGCGATCGTGAGCTTGACAAAGACATCGCGACCAGGTGTCGGTCGAAAAACGTCGAGCAGATCATCTCCAATAACATCTAGACATGCACGACCATCAGCCAGTACTCGCAAAAACTTCATATCTTCAAAAAACTGCTCGCGCCACGGGTCATGTAGATGTGCGGGGCCTGCGCCGTCGGAGCGCGCAGGGGCCCAATCGTAGATCATCGTCTCCGCGGTCTCACATAGTAGCTTTCCAAAAACACAGGCCAACAGTTGAGCGTGGTGTGCAGGTTCGCGTGCGACTCGTTGCCATCGTTTGATACGCGTGATATGTATGTCCAGCGACGGTGGAACCATCCTCAGCTTCTTCCAGACTGCAATAGTAGGAATCGTTCGTACGACCTCGATCGTGCCAGAGGGGTCGTCGATATCGGTGCGCTGCTTGGTGCATGCCGTGCCTTGAAGGAGTGCGCGAGCATATCTGGCAACACAGGCATCAATCTGAGCAAGTTGAGCTTGTGTCAGTACTCTAGCTTCCAATCCTGAGGTAGCAGCGGACAGAACTTGACTACGAAAAACCATTTTGCGTCGTCCAAGATATCGGCAAGTGTACCAGAATCGCCCCATACTGCGCCATCCACGTGCTGCGGCGACACACCGTGCTTTGAGTGTGGGGGAGTGCACTTCACCATCAATAGGTACCTTACCGTAGTGCAATGCCCGCGACGACCTGTGGGCCCCAGTGCCAACACAGGACGGCCGAACTGCGTTCTTCCCCGCGTTCTGCTGGAGGCCAATCGTGCTCAGCTTGTCGTTCAGGACCTGGTCGGAGTGCTGTACTTTGTAGGCCGCCAACTTTGCATCGTGACAGAGATGTGTCTTTGTAAGGTCACCAGCGTACTTGCGTACGCTGAGGGCAACATTTGTGCCGCTGAACTCGCACCCTGCAACCATCGAGGAACTCGAATCGGGCTTTAGTGCGCCGTTCCAGGCCACAGTAGGCGGCATGAAGGACACTCTGAACTTGATCGCAGCGTCAGCGTCGCCCATGAAGCAGCCAACGGTGTTCTGGTAGCCTTGCGTGTCGGTGCCGTCGCTGATGACGCAGGCCGCTCGGCGATGTCTGCCTTTCATAATCGTGCAATCTCCAGGCAGATATATCTTGTCGATCGCTTCGTCGGGGAATGTGTGTTTTACTGATGCAAATGCGTTCGTCATGACATGCTTTGTTGTGATGTGGCTGCTCTGCAACTTTGTTAGCCTCCACTGAAGTGCGAGCCAGACTGTGATCGCCTCCGATCGTGAGCGTGCTCTCGCGTAGCCGTGTTCTGAGTCGTCAAGCGGGGTTGTGGTCAACATCTGTCGGGGAACCACTCATGTCTTTCCAAATGTGCATAATCCATGGAACAGTCGTGTACCTCTGGTACGAGGCTTGTTATTCACCTTGCTGACTTGATAAGTCTGTGAGGGATTCCACCAGGCATTGAGTCTCTGGCGCTGTCGAACGGCAGCGAGTTGTGCGAGGATTGCATCGCCGAGGAGGGGGCCAGGGAACACCATCGTGTGGTCGAGCTCTCGGCAGCCGTCTTTTTTGCAATCCCCGCTTCGGTCAACAAGTAGAAGTGTCCATATATCAGTAGGTAGCGACCATTCAGGTGCAGCTCGTCGTCGTTTGCAGTTCTCACGTAGCCGTTTCTTGATCGCATCAAAGTCTTACTTCGCGTGTCGCCACTGGTGCCCAGAGGGGCAGAAACGCTCATCATTGGCTGCTGCTGTATCGATGAAGTGGGGGATGTCGATAGGAATGGCTTCCATGCCGCCTGCGGCACCTGGTAGGGCCATATCTTCCGTCCATGTCTGCACGCAGGGTCGGGTATCGGGCAGGTCGAAGTAGCAGCGCTTTCCTGAACCTTTGCCGTTGCCTTCAAGTTTCCTGCGCGCTCTCCACACTTCTGCTTCGAGTCCAGCTTCTTCAGCTTGCCGTAGTTCATGAAAGTGCTGCTCGTCGCGAAGGTCGCGTAATCGTCGTCGAAGTTTTTCGCATTCAGCGCTGCAGCGGCGGAGTACCAGGGTGCTCGCTAGGTCGTCTGTGAGGCTCTGCCGAGCAAGGGTACGATCTCGTAGTGCTTGTATGCGATGATTGGCAAGCTGTTGGTACTCTAGATCGACAGGTGGCTTCTTGGCCTCAAAATATTCAAGAGCTCGTGCGCGTATCTTTGCTACAAGTATTTGTCACCCAGATTCCATGGTGTGTCTTTCAGCCCAATCAGCCATGTCTCGATAGCCGTTCTCGTTGAGGTAGTTGGAGAGATCCGTCTCTATGTCGTCTCCAAGCTGCCTCGCCCAGTCAAAGAAGCGCTCGTCCTTCCAGGCGCGGAAGATGCGAGTGTAATCCCACTGCGGCGAGAGCTTCGGCTTATCGAACGTGAGTGTGCGTTCTACATCAATATATAGCATCATGTGGTCGAGAAATCGTTGTGATGGGAATGATCTAAGTCGCTTGGTGAGCCGATATGCAATGTTGTGTCGCCGTACTCTGGGAAGATATCTAATCGGCATTACGATATAATCGATGTAGCTGGTATGTCCGCGAAGTCCATGGTATGTGGGTCCACAAGGGTGGTGGGTACTCGTAGCACATGAGGCGTAGTCGGTCATGCATGTGTGGAACGCTTCACCTGCATAGTGCTGCTGGCCGTACACGTGCGCACCGATGGTAGCGTCGTCCTCATCTGTGGGGTTACGCTCGAGGCCGTCGTTCAGGTCGGTTCCGATGAACACGCACGTGCGATTCGGCAGGTCCGATAGGATATCACGCAGGTAGCTGATCATCTTGTCAACAATAGCTTCGTTCTTGGACGCGGTCGTGATTCGCTGCGAGCGAGGAGGAACAGATTATGTGATGAAGGTGTAGTCGAATTGTGAGCTCTTGACGCGAGCGGCGCCTACACGGCCGCGTAGTGCTGCTGGACGTTGCCAGACTCTCACTATATGGGACTTGCGAAACCATCTGCGATTCAGCCAGATCTCCGTGCCACAAGATTTATTACCAGTAGTATTTCTGTTACTGCGATGCCAGCCGAACTTCAACATGAGAAACTCAGTCGATGCGTGGGTCTCGTAGGCGGACATGGTCTTCGTCTGTGTGCCTGAGAGGAGCACAGCGTCAATGTGCTCGAGCTCCCTAGACATCTCCAAGCGCTTGTCGAAATCCTGCAGAGACATAGGATTCCATGAAATGAGACGCATGTAGATCGTCAGTGTGTGACTGAAAAGCAAGACTTTCAGGACATGAGGCATGTCGTCCACGCTCTGGATACCTCAGAATTGCTCGAGCCAGAGCTATATATATATATATATATATATATATATATATATAGCTCGATATATTTCTACACTTCCCCTTCGATATCAACCGCATTACCGCTCCACCGTTGTGTGACACGCGGGCGTCAATGTTCGGGGAGACGAACGGGTAGGATAGCAAAGGGTAAATAGATAATCGGCTCACGTTGATGATTTTCCCGGCGTCTCCCGGCGCCGGGAACCGCCCATGCATCGAGGAATGGGCCCGCGAGGCAAAAACTAGCTGCGTGCAACAGATTTCGTACACCCCTTTTTCTATCCTACCTGTTCGTCCGGCCCGATATGTGCACGGCGCAGCGCGCCCGTCCAAATTAGTGCATATGCTCTTGTGCGTCTGTGCGCCTTGTCCGCGGGCGCCTCTTGCCAACAACCCTACCTGTCTGTTCGCCCTGGGCAGCCCAGCGCGTCGCGGCGACGGCCCCAGCGACGCTCTGCGCACTGTGCCCTGCGAGCTGGACAGCGCCTCGTGGGGCGGGAGGCTGCGCAAGGCTTGGGCTGTCGGGGACGTGGATGGCGCGTCGCGCGGAAGCGTGGTGGGCCTGAACAGGCAGCTCACCCAACATTCCTGACAGTATGTCGAGGGCGGGACGAGAATCTTGGTTAGCGCCAGACCGCTACAAACAGCCCCCCCCCCGCTCATCCTTGTCCTCGGTCAGCTTTTGCTTCTCGCCTCAATTGTCCCTCCCCCCTCCCTGCTCGCCTCTCTGGCTGGCCTGTAGCGGTTGGGGCTGGGTCGGGTTTAAGCACGAGGGCGTCGCTGTCGATTCTGTCATTACTTACGCCAAAGAGAGGGTGCCCGCGGACTCGCCGTCGAACCAGAAGAGCGCCCAGACCACCAAACCATTCCCGCCCTCATCCTGCCTCCTCCCCCTCTTGAGCCCTTGCGCTCCTCAGCGAGCATCCCGCAGCGCAAGACGCCCGCACTGGACAACGGGCTCAAGCACCCCATTCAGGTTGGTTTGTCGCCAAAGACACGAGAATCGCCACAGGACAGGCGCGGTTCGACGGGTCTTCACCCTGCTTCAATCCCTTCAAGGCTCGACGCTGCCATTCGGTGTTAGGAACTCTTGGGCACTCCTGCGTTAGCTCCTTCGGCTGCTGGCGAGAGTAGGCTCCACAGGAGATGCGCCAAAACTCACATTCATTATGCCAGAGATGGTGGCTGGGGTGCGCCTGGGAGACCACTCTTGGGACCCCTGGGCATTGGTGCTGGATGGGCCGGGCCCGAAACTTCCGCCCAAGACCGCATCCGAATTCGCCTTCCTGCTCTTTGTCTCTCTCTCTCTCTCTCTCTCTCTCTCTCTATATATATATATTGATCCTCTCCTTGTACTGCGACGCATATGGATGCCCACGGTTGTGCGCAAACTTCAGAACATCAGACATCATGGCGGTGGCGCAACCGGTTACGAAAATTTGCATGTATCGCATGCGCCGTGGCACCTCGCTTCGCCCACGAGTCTGCCATTCTATTGCCGAGATAATGTTGGAGCTCGTAGCCCCTCCTCACGGCCGCCGCCTTCGGCGCCCGAACGGCGCCGATAGCTTCTCGTCCTATGTCATCGACCCCGCCCCAGATTAATCTCCCAAGCTCAACATAACATGGATTCGCCGTCGTCGTCAAACCCCCCCCCCCTGCCTACCGCCCATCACGCGCCGTCTTGCAACCCATGGCTAAAATATTCCACGGCCCCATCAAACGCAAGGCCATTTACGGGGCGTAGAGCTCCGAGGACGGGGCGCCCTGCGCTGGCAAAGGCGGAGGTCCACGCGCAATGGCCTCCACCTGCATCAGCGGAGCAATTGACGCGATCGCCCACCCAGCACGAAGGAGCCCCTTGATGCCCCCATCGTTGGCCGGGCCATCGATGCACACAATATCTCCTAGGACTCCCTGCTGTGGTTTCACCAATGTGTACCTGGCCAGTGGAGAATCTTCGGGAAACTGCCCCCATGGGAATTTGCGAGGCCACGGGTCCACATAATGTCGGGTTCAGCAGCGCAGGCAGCCCTGGACGTGCAACTTGATCCAAGTCACGCGATCCACCACACCCCCAACGGCTTTGAAAAGCGCCCCCCCCTCCCCCCCCCCCATCCCCCACGCCACCGCGCGCGCGCGCCTCCTGCAGGCGCCGCTGGCGCCTATTGTCGGTCACGAACCTCTTGCGAGAAACCGCCGGCTGCGTCCGCGGCCCCCCCGAGGCTTGCGCCGCCGAAAGACGAGCTCCCACTTGGTCTCCAAGGCCCATTAAACTAAACGCTTAGTCGCTTCATCCACTAAGTCTTGGACAGTCCTAGGCCCTACCCCCTGGACGTGAACCTCAATTCCATCCGCCGTGGCCCACTCGCCCCAGGCACGCATCCCCCGCTGAAGTCTGCGGAGGGTCTGAGCGACCGCTCCCGCGGGGTATGGGGCCGCCCTCAAACCTGCCATTCTGACTGTCAATGCGTGCTCGAACGCCTTGCGCATCTGCATCTGCGGAGCCCGACAGTCGACGCGCGCTCTGGCCCGCGTCTGCAACGGAAGCAAGTTCGACTGGGACATCGGGTCGAGTCTCACAACCTCTGCCAAAAGGAACTGCAGACTCCTGCCCCTGCCCTGGGCTGGGCCAAAAAGCGCTGCCGCCGTGGAAGCAAGCCGCGCCTGCAACTGAGCGCGCGATGGGCCTGCCGCCGCCGCTCCATGCATCGCCGCAGGCGTCAGGCCTCCGCGATGCACTCGCTGTAAAAGCCTTCTCGGGAAACGAAGTGCACGGGGCCGACGTGCTCTGCGACGGACATTGCCTATTCTGTTCTTCGTAACGTCGCGGCCCTTGCACCCCGGCACTCAGCAATCCGCGCCTTAATTCTTGGCCGCGCCCGCAAGCTTGAATCCGCATATACTGGGCCCCTGGGCGAGCCCCCCCCCCCAAGACTGAGCTCCGAACCCGCTGGGGTGCTTCGCTTCTCGGGAACCTGAAGCTCGATGCCCCCCCGGCCTTCGCGCAGACCCACGCTGTCTTTCTAAATTGACGCCCGAACTCATTGGGCCCATGCGCTTGAAGACTAGAACCGCCAACCGTCAAAGTCAGGCCATAGCGGGGCCAACGCGCCACAACGTATTCGCAAATATCCAGCATGACGATATTGAGAAGGGTAGCGGCGCCGGAACAGCCGGCCACGATCGACGCGTTCAAAGAGGAAGACCCCGAGCCCGCCCCCCCCAACCTTGATCGCCCTCTCCCCTGCGCGGGCCAACGAGGAAATTTAGCCTGCGCATGCTCGACCCATGCTTCTGGCAACTCGCAATCAACAGTTCATGCGTTACCCTCTCGTAGGCCTTCTCGAGGTCCATCAGAGCGCGCGCGCTGAACAATTTACTCGCGCGTGCTGCTTCATTCGCCAGGGCCTGCTTCCAGGCCGCCATCTCGCAGCTCTTCCCTTTGCCCCCGTGCGCGTGCTCCCTGCTACTCCCCCTCTCCTATTCCTGCGCCTCGCAATGCTTCGGCCGGCTGTGTGTCCGCGCAGGCGTAGAGATGATGCCCGCGGGTCTCTCGCCTCCACATGGCTGATGAAGGGGCGGGAGCGCGAGCAAAGCTACCTGCTCGGGCAAACGCGCGCGGGCGCCCCGCAAATGCAGCGGCGCGCTGACTGCAAGAAACCCACTGCTATATATAATATTCAGCACGCGCGGCGCCCAGTTGCAGACGCCGACCGCCGTGTTCTCGCTGAACTGACCTGACATTTTGCGCGCTTCTCCGGGCCCCCAGGAGGCTCGTGGTCCTCGAGGGCCACCTCGTCGAACATGTTTGAGTTCGCCTCGGGCGCCTTCCCATGCCTCCAGATGCCCTCCAACTCTTCCAACACGGCCTCCACCTGGATTACGTGCGGGGCAGGCTCCCCATTTAGGCCCAGGCCATCAGCGATCCAATCATTCGGTTGTTTTGCCCGACGATGACCCCCCCCCCCCCCTGCTCTCCTTTCGCCGAGGCCTCGCGGGCCCAGCTCCTCGGAGCGCGCTGGCGCTGTCGACCCCGCCGCTGCCCCTCGCCCTCCTGGACGCGCCGGCTTTGCTCAGACGACGCAGCATGACGCGCGTCGCCCCCGCGAAGCTCGAGCGAGACATGGCGCCCCCTCTGATTGACCCACTTCTCCCCTCCCCACGAGATCTGGGGCGGCTCGCGGGTCTTGGCCATCAGGTCCTGCACCTGCATGTCGGTCTCAGTCCTACCTCTGCGCAGAAGAAGATGGAGTTCCTCCATGCGAACACGGCACCTCCTCGTTGCTCTCGTGACTGGTGGCCTGAGCGGAAGGGCCCCCCTTATCTAGGAAATCCTTCTGTTTTGTTCGATGCATGGTTTTCCTTGCTTCTCCAAGCCGAACTTCGTCGGGGCCCATCTCCTTTTGCGCCCGTCAGCCTGACCAGCTGGTATCTGGCGCGCGCCCGCGAGCTCCGCCTCTGCTGCGCTGCAGAACTCAGCGCGCCTGGAATTGGCCTGGTCGGCCGCGAAGGCTGAGCCCGCAACGAGCTCCAAATTGTCACGTAACGGCTGCCAGTCAACCGGCGGCGCTGGCGCGGGCCCCATCGGAAGGTCTGGGAACTGACAGGGGCGAGCTAGACAGCGAATCATCGATGGGTGCGCGCCAGCTCTCAATTCCAACTGTAAAGGCAAATTCGCGCTCAACTCTGACCCTCGGCCCTCTCGCGCGCGACCACTTGCGGCGCCGGAACGCCCGGGCCGATGAAATAATCCAAGACGCTCCACTCCCCAGGTCTACGCGCAGGCTTCGCTGGCCCCGCAATGACCCCGTTGACTTTCTCAAGGATCCCCGTTGCCTTGATTTCTGCGGGCGTCGCGCTGCAGCCCCCTCGCCCAACTGACCCAATATTTGCCTTCCACGAGCCCCAGCTCCACCTCCAGACGGGAGATAGAAGCAAGACAACCGCCTTTAGAAGCACCCCCGATCCAGGCAGTGACGCACCTGCAATGGGGTCGGGGCTCGTCGGGCATGCTTCCCATCCCTATCCCCTTTCTACACGCTAGACTTGCGCCCGCAGAGAGGCCCCCAGACTCGGTCGCGTCACAGGCCCCAAGGCGCGTGTTCCAGCTGAAATTCAAGAGACGGCTGGTGCCTGAGTCCGCGTCAGCCTCGGGCACCTAACACTCTTGTAAAAGGCAAACGCTGGCATTGCAATCGCTCTCAAGAAAAGACTGGCACGGCGGCCAACTCGTGACGCTGGCCGTCCATATTTTCCAAAAGGCCGCTGCTAAACATCATCTTGTGACTGTGCTGTCGGACGCCTGCTAAGACTGCGCGATCTGCCTCGTGCCGCGCATCCTGCTCGCGCTCCTCCAGGTCATCCTTGGCCTTCGGCATAATCTGCTGAATGGTGGCCTGGATGTCTGGCTCTTTAAGATTGTCACGCCCTTCGAGCTTCTCGCGTAGCTGCTCCAGGTGCTGGTCATACTTCCCACCGTTGTCGATGACCATGGCTGCGCAGCCACCCCTGCCGCCTGCAGCGCCATCGCAAGAGTCACCAGCAACAACAACCGCGGCCCCCTGGGCAACCTTGCGCACTGTGCGGCGCGGCGCGGGGGGCCGTTTGGCCGCGTCGCGCCGGCCTCGCCAGGCACGCCTGCCCATGGGGCTTCCGTGCCTGCTCCTGCAAGCCCTGCACCTTGTTCGCCTCCGCGGGCAAGGCCGACTTGAAAACCTCCACCGCGCTCTTGAACGGAGAGCCCACGATCTCCTCGACGTTGATCGCCGTCTGGGGCGCGTCTCCGCCCAGCTGCGCCGTGCGCCGCTTCGCAGACGCCAACTGCGGCGCCTCGACTGCGGCGAGGTCGTCCTTGGCCTCCGCCACCGCGACCATCGCCTGCACAGCATTCGCCTCCAGCTTCGCTATATTGTGCTTAACCTGCACCACCTGCTGCGCGTTCTTCCCGATGAGCGGGTTAGCCTGTTGCGCCTCAGCCTGCGCGCCCTGCAGCCCGAAATTCTGCATCGCGCGTTTGTGGATGAGCTGGTCCCTCTGCGGCTGCGAGAGGGAGAGCGACAAAGTGGTGAAGTGAACCTCCTCCTGGCCCATCCACAGCTCCGTTTCCTCCGCCGACAACGTGTGGGCAGCCTGCTGTTGGCGACCAGGGCCAACGTTGCCGCCGTCACCCCCACCTGCATGCCAGCGAGTTTTGCCTTTGCTGGGGTCTGCATCCTTGCTGATCGGCGGGCCACGCGCCCACGCGCTGCCAGGCACCCGCGTCCACTCACCATGTCCCCGTCGCGGAACTTGACCATACAGATTGACCCATCGCATCCTGCCTGCTTGCAGGTGGAGCGGTGACCATAGTTGAAGAACGCACGCTTGCCACAGTGCCACACACGCCACTTATCCCGCGGCCCCCGTGACTCCCGACGGGCTGTCGTCGGGCCAACAAGAAAGCGTCCCACGGCCGCGCGGGCGGCTCGCCGTGGGCTCGGACGAGATGGCACGGAAAACCAAGCCAAAGGCCTCGACAGTGGTCACGGATGGGCCAAAGGTAATCGCTGGTTCTCGGGCGTCTATAAGCCTTCACAACGTTCACCCTGGCTACGGACGTGCCTCCTCCTCCTCCTCCTCCTCCTCCTCCTCCTCCTCATTTCTCCTCCTCCCTCCTCCCTCCTCCCTCCTCCTGCCTCCTGCCTCCTCCCTCCTCCTTCCCTTCTCTTCCTCCTCCTCCTCAATATCCTCCCTCCTCCCTCCGCGGCCGGCCAAGTGCAGGGGCCTCATCACGGGGTAGAGGGGGAAAGGTGGCACACGGTCGCGCGGCCCCCAAAAATGGAGGAAGTAAAAACAACACAAACAATGACCTTCTGGGTCTCCGCGCGGACCTCCAGCAACTCATGTTCATACCAACTTTCTTCGTCGATCCCAAGGCCGATCCAAGGACAGGGCATCGCCCGAGCCCCAAATCCTGGACGGGCGAAAACTTCCTCCCGCCGCCCCTGTCGCGCCTTGCTCGCGAACCGCCTGCTGACCCACCGCTGCCAGTCGAGGGTGGGGAAGCTCGAGTCGCTCTCCGGGAACGGCGCGGTGCACACCTCCCCAGCCCTCCGGCGCTGTGAATCCCTTCGCGGCGTAGATATCGGGCGCATGCTAGCATGGATTACGAACCCGTGGGTCTGGCGCGTGGGCGCCAGAACCACGGATCAAGATGGTAGCCCCCGAAGCCTGAGGCCAGTGCCACCCGATTTTGCGATCGTGCTGGCTCTGTATCGAAACGGGGCCCGCCGTTAACCCACGCGCCCTAATCTATGTTTGCGCTTCCTCTCGCCAGAACTCGGACTTCCATTCCCCGTGCATGTGTCGATGTCGTGCTCTGCTGATTTTCCCCACGATGATCCAAGATGCCCTTGCCGAGAAGAAATGCACACGTCCGAGCGATGCCAAGTCCTCGAGTGTAACAACTGTTCTGAAGATCGCCGTGTGCACCCCCCAGAGGCGTGGCACTTCGTCCCAGGGGCCAGCTCTCCGTCCTGAGCCGCCACCTGGACCACGCGAGGGCCCCCCAAGACCGAAAGAGGGCAAACACCTCCCGTCGTCGGGGGCTTCTTAGCGAACAGGATTGGCACGGCCGACGCGAGCACGGACAAACATGGCACGATGCCCAACAAACAACATCGACAGCGGCCGCGGTCGGGCAAGCGACCTTTTCGGCTCAGACAGACAACGCCCGCCGCGACACTGACAACGAATCTGGTTCGAAACGGACACGAACTGCTGTCAGTCTTTTCGGAACAGGGCGGTTTGAGACAACGGCAGCCCAAAATCGGTCCCCTGACCTCCCCAGGGGTCGGATCGCACCAAGTTTCCGAGGTGCGCCCAGTCGTGGCGACGAAAGCCCCCCGGAGGCCAACTACCGCTGTCTCAACCTGCCCTCCTCTGATGTTTGTCCCCGCCGTTTCCGTGCTCATTTCGCTTCGGCCCAGAGGAGGATGGGCCACCCTCCGTCCCAGCAGGGCGGAAACAGGCGCCGCTGCCACCTAGAGAGCGCCTCACGACGGGCTCCTAGGGCGGGCAGCGGGCGCCCTGGAGCCCGAGAGGGCGGCCTCGCGCGCGCAGAAGCTCAGGGCAGGAGCAGCAGCAGCGCGGCGCAGCGCGAGCACGGGCCATCACACCCCCCGTGGGAAAAACTTGTTCAGTCGCAGCGGCCAAGATCCACACCGCATTCGAAGGCAGCCGAGGGAAAGGTGATACTACGGGGCCCGATGTGGGCAGAACCGACTTGGGAGAAGACATAATGCGGGGAAAAGGAGAGGAGCACGCTCATAGCTTGATATTATGGAACGCGCGTGCTGGAACACGAGCGTGCACAGCGGAAGCGTGGACATCCCTGGAGGAGTAGAACCCGAGTCCAGGGGTCACAATCTCAGGTGTTGCCAGGGAGCGATGCAACAAGTGACGCGCTTAAACACGACCGCCAATGGGTGGGATCCGTAACCAAGCACGACCACCAAATTGGCCCGTGCACTGAAAACGAACGACGGGTGGCGTTTGACCGTTTTCGGCTTTTGGGCAGCGCCGGGCCGTGTTCGGGCTGGCGCCGACCAGTGGCTGCATGCGGTGCACAACGCACGTCGCAAATGTCGAACTCATGCCAAACACCACCACAACCGTCGCCAAGCACCGCCCCAGCCGTCGCCAAGTCACGCCTGAGACGTCCTCGCCATTCTATGACAAACGACGCTTCCACCAGAGATCGCTTCAATACTGAAGCTTCAAAAGGCTAGAGATCAGGAGAGATACAGGGGTCCGATGACCCGCTCGGATTCATAATATGAGCTGCGCGCCGACAGGGAGGGGGCTCCCGACTGAAATGTCCTCGCAATTCCCTCACATATGAAGCTCCCGCTCAATATTTTCCGCCACTTTCAAGCTTCAAGAAACCAAATGTGACGACACTTGCAAGGTTCAGGTGCCCCACTCGGATTCGTAACGTGAGCTGCGGGCCCCACATGGAGGGGGCTCCCGCCTGAGACCCCCTCGCCATGCGCTCACAGACGACGCTCCCGCCACTTTCCCATTACTCAAGCTTCAAGAAGCCAGAAATGATAAGATTGACCCGATTCCGACGACCCGCTCGAACAAAAAAAACATGGCCCCATAGGGAGGGGGCCTCCCGCCGGCGACTTCCTCACCATTCGCTCACAAACGACGCTCCCGCCACACACTTTCGCAATATTCAGGACAGAGGAGCCCAAATACGCTCCCGCTCGAGACTTCCGCCATATTCAAGCTTCAGGAACCCAGACGTGACAACACCACCTACAAGGTTCCAGTGATCCGCTCGAACTATAACATGAATTGCGGGCCCCACAGGGAATGGGCTCCCGCCTAAGACTTCCTCGCGATCCACTCACAAACTGAGCTCCCGCCCGGGACTTCCACCATGTCCAAGCCTGAGGAACCCAAAAGCGACGACAATTACAAGATTCCGATGGGCCGCTGAGATTACTGATGTGAGTTGCGGGCCCCATACGGAGGGAGCTTTGGCCTGAGACTTTCTCGCAGAAAGTACACCCGCCAGAGACTTCCTCGCAATTCGCTCACGATCCTGATGTTGGGATATGTTTCCTGCGCGGGGGGGGGGGCAGAGAAAACATTGTGTGGTGATAATTAGTGATGGTGAAGATAACCACCTTTGGCTGGTGAGAGTGGCAGTGAATCAAAATGGTGCGCTGATGGTGACGATGCTAGTGATCGCGAGTGTGGGGACATGGTGTGGTGATCATGCGTGTAAAGCGATGTGTGTGCAATGGTGGTGATGACGATGATAGCGAGGATGATGATGATGATGATGATGATGATGCTGATGATGATGATGATGATGATGATGATGATGATGACGATGCGAATGATGATGGTGGTGATGATGATGATGGTGGTGCGGGTGACGACAATGATGGTGATGATTATGATGGTCAGTGTGTGAGTGAGCGAGTGTGGAAAATGATCAACCTTACTCATCTGGTGATGGCGACGACGGTAACTATGATTGCGATGATGGTATTAATGTGTTGACAATGACGATGTTGATGATCATGATGATGGTGACGACAAGAGAGGGGAGGAGAGGAGATCCTGCGCTGGGTGCGTGCAACGACAACAGCAGTCCCACTTTGTACGTTGGGGGGGACCAGAATGAGAAGTTGGTCCCGGGAGAATGTCCAGACCTCGCCCACGTTCGTAAAACAACACTACAGATTTATAGGAAGGCGGGTTCCCAGCCTCCACCACCCACGCCTGGGGGCACGAGGGGCTACGTATGTGGCTGTGGAGGAGGCCAGTTGGATCCACGTAAATCATGGTACCCTGGGGGGGGGCAACAGGGAAGTGCCATCTAATCTCAGGATGCCCCCAAAAAAAAACGAGAACGGGTATGTGTGTTACACATTAGGTGGCTTTGAAACAGCAGTCCATCCATTGCTTGTTGGGAAAGAGAATTGCTGACGCAGTGCTCCGACAGAGTGTGTGTACCCCTGGTGCGGTCATGAGCTATTGTTATGCTGTGGCGGCATGAAGATCCTTGGAGAAGATCACCACTGGCCAACACGAATGAACTAACATCTGAAGACTCGCCGCAATCTTGTCTTGTATCCAATCATCCCGTAACATCCGTTAGGGGGGGACAGGAGGAGTCGGGCCTGCGACCGCCACATCGTGCGCGTGAGCACCAAAGCATGCCTGTCAACACCACAGCATGTCCGCAAACACCGTGCCATGCCTGTTGGAGAACTGCCCCTCCCCCCGCTGTACGCTCGGTACTGTTGCGGGGAGTGGGGGGTAGGGGTAGGTGGGAGGGCGACCCCCGTAACGGATGTCCTGGGAAAGGGGGGGGGTCGCGACCCCCCGTAACGGATGCTGCGGGCTCGCCGAGTTTAAAAACATCCTCCCTCAGACGCTCAGTGCGAGATGCGGGCAACAACAGCAAAGGGCAGAGCGGGACGGCGACACGGCACGACAAGTAGGGCCAGTCCACGCAGGAGTGCAGGGGGAGGGACGGCAGAAAAACGAGGGACAGAGATCCCCCCCGTGTGCTGCCTCTCCTTGCTGTCCGACGACAATCGGACACAAGTGCCGGGGACGCACTAACCCAGGTCAACGCAAACCCAGGTCGGCCAGGGCCCTGTCGCGAAGCCAAGCGGCCGCTTGGTTGGTTGCTCCTCAGCAGACAAGACCAATCGGCCCCACGCGGCTCCGAAACCCGGGCCAGCCAGAGCGGACTGGCTGACCCCCGTTACCGCTGACTCCTTGCACGTGAGCCCCGAAAATGTTTCTGGGAAGCGACTCCGGCACTACTTCGACTCCTGCCAACGATTCCAGCTGCGATTCCGAGCGCTGTTGTAAGTATCCCGTGCCAGCACGCTCCTGACCAGTCTGGCCCCTGGTCATCCGAAACACGGAGGCTCAGCTGAGGCGTGCCCGGATGAGGGCTGAGCTTGCATTCTGTATGGCGTCGTCGCTCCTCCGACTTTCTCTCTATGTGTTGCGGCATTCACGCTTTTTCTGCTGCGTCTCAATGGTCCCCCTGTGCGGCCTGTTGTGCCCCCCCTCCGTCCGTGCGTCCCCCTCCCCCCCACGCATGGCCCAACGGGCGGCCCCCCCTCGTGGCCCCGACACTACCCAGACTTCCGACGTCGAAACTATTTCGCAGCGTGGACCCCAAGAGGTTTGCACCTGCTCCCCAGGGGGGCCGGCATCTCCTCCTGCATGCGTCGCTGCTCGACTGCCCCGGACCACGACGGGAGCCCTCAGAGGCCGAAGCGCCAAGACCTGCCCTCGCAGGCCGTCTCCTCCGCAGTGCGCGAAGGTGCGGGCAGGCCCCACCCGCGTCCCCCCCGCCGAACTGCGCCCCTCCCGCGTGACCCCCCCGTGCGGCCCAGCCGCGCGGCCCGAGCGGCGACGCACCCAGAGAACGGCTGCGGGCACCCAGGCAGCGGAGGCGCTCCCCCCCTGGCCCCTTCGCTTCTCACCCTGGCAGCGCAGGCGCGCGTCGCGTCCCCGCAACACCAGGGTGGAGGCCCGAGGAGCTTCAGGTCGGAGCAGGGCGAGGATCAAGATGTCGACGAGAAGGCATGGGACGAGGACATACTGGTACTGCGTGCCTCCCTTGGAGACGCGGGTCTACTGAAGCATGTCGCACGACACTGTTACACGGTACTGTTCGCCAAGCCGGATGGCCAGACAGCGCCCGCCACGGAGCTTATGTTATGCGATCTTTCGGTGCGCGCGTCGGCCCTGTGGGGCCGACGCGCACTTTGTCTAGGGATACCGAAACTCTCTCTCCGTCTCTCCCCGTCTCCCCCGGCCCCACTCCGTGAACACCCAACCTCATCCCCTCTGCTGGGGTCACCTGGAGGCCTGCAGAACACTCCAGAAGCCCTACGCGAAACGCCAAAACGTAAAAGCATCGATCCTCCTCGTAGACGTCGACTTCCTGCTGCTACAGGAGTGAGGGCAGCCAGCGCAAATATTCAGCCACGCACCACGCCACCCTGTGTGCGGATGTGCAGCGGAGAGGCGCAGGCCGATGGAGCGAACAGCGCTTCTGGCAAGGTCATTTGCTGTTCCCCTCCCTCACAGGTTGGGGTTTGGGCATCTCGGCATAAACCTTCATGGCGAACTTGTAGAAAGGCACGCTCTGGATCCACACAACTCCGGGGCCGGTGAGGGTTGCGAAGAAGATGCCCTCACCTCCGAATATCGACGTCTTTATGCTACCAACGCGCGCAATGTCGAACTTTACGCCTGCGGAAAAACCGACCACGCATCCAGTGTCCACACGCAGCTGCTCGCCCTCAACTAGCTCACGCCGAACTACTGCGCCACAAGCGTGGAGGAACACAAGTCCGTTCCCCTCCAATTTTTGCAGAACGAACCCCTCGCCTCCAAACATACCAATTGACAGCCTCTGCGTGAAACCGATCTGGATGCTGGTGCCTCTCGCAGCGCACAGGAAGGCGTGTCGATGGCACAAGATGGAGCCATCCATGGCGCCTAGGTCGATCCCGATCGTGTGGCCTGGGATGGGCGACGAGAATGCAACTTTCCTCGGCTTCTGTCCAACATTCTCGATGTGCAGCATGGAAAGAGAAGCGCCCGCCATCAAGCGTTTCCCGGCATCTTTGACGTTATCCCACCAGCTTCCGGCAGGTCTGGACCCATCATTCAACTGCGCCTCAAACTGAATGTCAGGCTCCAGGAAGCAGATGGAACCACTTTCTGCGATGATCCTATCACCAGGCTTGAGAGTGACCTCGACCAACTGAAGGTCATGGCCGATCACTTTGAAATCGAATTTGCTGCCAACGCATGTAGTCAAAGCCTGTTGTGTCATCACCGCTATCTGAGCTGGGTCGTTGATCTCCATCGGGAATGCAGGCTGCAAGCCGACAGGACCTGTTGTGGGGTCCTCGTAGAGTCCAGGGATCGATCGCGAAGCCTGCAACGACGCAACAGACCTGCTGAGACAAATGCACTACGGCAGTGAAGGCGGAGGAGCGACAATTACGACATGGAGAGACGGGTTAAAAGGGGAATCCTGGGCGCAGGGATTGCCGCTCTCGCCGCACCACTGGGCGCATCCCCGATCTCAAGTGCTGCAGTCTCTATAGAGCTTTCATATTTTTTCCTGCGCGGGCATATTGACGGATTGGGACCCCAGAAGTCCTGGGAAAATATGTTTCCCCCCGCGGCGGCCAGTGCTGAGGCCTCCGCCGTCTTCATCGTCGACTCCGCTGTCGTCGTCAGCGTACCCACGCGCTTACTCTTTTTGAACCCCTCCTCCAGCTCCTCATCCTCCTCACTCTCCTTGTGCGCACAAGCCGAGCCGGAGATGCCACTGCGTGGGAGCACGAGGAGGAGGGCGAGGCGGGAAGGGCGACGAGGGGGAAGACGAGTTTCATTTCCCGCCGAGAGGTTAGGTGGGGTCCAGGATTGAAGACCTCCTGAGGTTGTTGGTTCGAGGAAAACAAAATAAGATAAACATGACTTCTCGGATGCCAGCGCGGATTTCTTGAATCGGCGCTGGGCACCCCTCCCTGGCGCGCGGAGTGCGCCATAGGGGCTGCACCGCCGATCCAAAAAATCCGCGCGGATCTCCGATGCTTAATGCAGTGTTTCGTTCTTCGAAAGATTGCCGACCGCGCGGCATCACTCGGCGCATTCCCGATCTCAACCGCCGTATTGATCGCGACGCGACTCGGACTCGCTGTCCTCATCTGGGCCAACGAGGAGGCAGCGGCAGTCACGCACGCGGTGCTGCATCGCGCGAGCACGGCAGCAAGCAATCGAGATTTACTACGAGTGAACGAGCGCGCTCCACTACTCGCAAAGTGACTACTCGCAAATGGCCTGGATCCCCCGCGGAGGATCTACGATAAATCAAATCAAAGCAGACACATGTTTTTCGGACGTTTGCGAGTAGGCACCTTGCTAGTAGTGGAACGCGCTCGGTGAATGAGGGTGAGGGGGCCTGGCTGCCCACGCGCCCTCGGGCGACCACAGGCTGGGCGGCGGGGGGAAAGGGTGGGGGCGAGAGGGGCGGCCCTCTAATAATGAGAACCGACAGGTCTTACGCGAGCAGACATCGCGACCTCACGCCACGCCTTGTGCTGGAAGCTTACGCGCTGAGGTGTTGCGGCGAGTGGCGCGTTCTTGCACTTGGCGATAATTGCGGCCGTTACCGGGGATGCCCCCCCCCCGCCTCATGGTGACGTCACGGTTCTGGCCGGCGCCGTTTGGGAAGGGTTCCCAGACGGCGCCGGCGCGACTCGTGACGTTACCTGCAGCCCCCACGCCCCCCTCCCCGGATGGCAACGCCCGCTGTCGCCTGGGAATGAAAAAAAAACCTCTCCAAGAGGTTTTGTGGACATCCTCCAAGAGGGTTGGTGGACAAAACGTCGAGCACCCCTGGAGGCCGAGACTCCGTCGCGGTGCCCCCTCCTGAGCATCGCCGGAGAGAGCACAACGTCTCTGGACCTCTCCCAGGCGGCACCACAGCCCACCAAGACGGCCCAGCGACCCCGGACGGGCCCTCAGCACGCTCCAGACGAAAACCCCGGAGGCCCTCACAACGCTCCCCAGCAGGCCCCTGGAATCAGAATTCACCAGCCACCATGTGAGCGCTGGCCGAGATCTCGTCGGCGTTCGAAGGGGGACGCGCCGATGTCAGCCAGATCTGGGGGCCAGGAGGGGCCCCGAACCTGTCTGCGTTCCCCGCGCTCACCTCTGCGAGCGCCGGTCGGTCTAAGAGACCCCCGGGAAGGGAAGGTCTGTACCAGAGCACAAAGACAAGAGCCTGTAAAGAGTGCTCGAAGTCTCCGCCAGAATTCTCGTAGAGTTCAGCGTATCTGTTCACAAAGTGTAATTCTCAAGAGCTTCAGACTGATGCAGACAAGCCTCAATAGAAAACATATCGCAGATTGAACTACAACTGTATGTTTTTTCCATGCCACCCTGGAAGACTTCAAATGGCATCGAGTCGGCCCAAGCAGACTTGTTGCTGCCCTGGGGGGTGGGCGTTCCTGGAGGGCCTCAAAACAGCCGCCGCACAGCCCAAGACAGCCCAAAGACCGCCCCAGAACGGACTCGAGATAACCCAACCCGTGCCCATGAACGCCCCGAGACCCTCCCGCCCTCCAGCCGGTCCCACGAAGCTCCCCACTGCACCAATGCCGTTCCCATGCGGGCCCAGGGATCACGAGAGGGCTCCCAGACGCATCCGACACGGGAGGGCTCCCAGACGCACCCGAGAACCCCAAAAAGGCCCCCCAAAACTCCGAGAGAGCTCACGACAGCCATGCAACAGCATCGCTATGCCACGCGACAGCGTGAATGAGGACCCTTCTTCCGCAGAGAGAGCGTTCGCCCAATGAGCATCCACCATCTACACAAGACGAAGCAAGAACGAAAGAGGGAAGGGAGGCAAGAAGGAAGAGGGAGTACGGGAGGGACCACGTGGACTCCACGCTCCCCAGACTCAGACCTCCGAGGTCGTGATTTTCTCGTCAGAGCCAAACTGCCGTGGCCCGCGCCCTGAGGCCAGCTCACAGCTCCTTCCCCGGCCGCTGCCAGCTCACAGCTCATCTTGGGAGCCCCGCTCACAGCTCCTCCCCCGGCCGCGGCCGCGCGCCGCCCAGGGGCGGCGGGGCTGGCGAGACCTGCGGTGGGCCCGCCAGCCGATGGCGGCGCAGACATGGGCGAGACGCGGGGGAGGGCTCGTCAGAGGGGGGGCCTTGGACGGGATGGTGGATAAGATGACGACGACCGCGACGATGGCGATGGCGACGACGAAGATGGGGGCGACAACGGCGGCGACGGCGGCGGCGGCGGCAACTGCTATTGGTGGCGGCGCAGAGGGGGAGGCGGGCGGCACTCTGAGAACGCAGACCTCCCCCTGTTGAAAAGACCAGATCGGGATGTGTGCCCTGTCGCTGCTTCGCGGTTCCCTTCTGAGCCAGTTCGGCGTCTCAGCCTGTTCGGCTGCCGAACGGGATCGATTCAGAAAGCAACCTTTGTCGGTTGTGCCCGGGTGGAAAGTCGCCCTCCACACCTGGGCGTCGACAAGAAAGGAGTCATACGCGCGATGACGCAGCGACCCTACTCCGAGGCTCACGCGGGCCGCCAGCGCGGCATGCCACATTTGAAGCGAGGGCGCTTACGCGCGACCTTACCTCTGGGGGCCCACACTGTGACAAATTCATGACGTCGGGTGTGTGGGACCGTGGGCGAGCAGGCAGAACTATGATTTCTCGACGTCGGCGCTGTTCGCAGGGGCGAGAGCGGGGAACTCGAGGGTCTGGGCCCCCACGACTCAGGCATGGCCGAAATCGGCGCATTGCCCAGAAACGCCGACCACAGCATCCCTGACATGGTGGAAGTCGACTGACACAAATCCAGTGCTCTGCTGTCCATATCGGCGGCTTCGCGGTCTGGGCTCCCTCCTCGGCCGAGACCCCTTGCACCATATCCATGTCCGCGGCCCTCGCCGCCAGGCGATCCACATTGCTCCCAAACTAACGAGTCAGCCGCAGGGGATCACCCCACACTGGGACGGCCCAGAAAGAACCCATGCAGGGCGGCTTCGCTGGCGACACCCCGCGGGACCACGAGGTCGGCGCCGACGTGGAAACTGCTCCTGCCCTTCCGGGGGCTCCGCGGTCGGTGAGCCGGCCCCGAGCTTCGGATTCCGCTTCATTTCATCCGAATCGTATCGTCCACTTCGATTCGTCCGTTTCGATCCGTCCGCTTGGAATTCGTCGAATTTCAAGTCGCCCGTGCTTCGGAAGAGGTCGAACCGACAGAGGACGAGACGAAAGAGGACGAATCGAAAGAGGACGAACGGCAAGCGGACGAAATGAACGCCCACCCCGGCAGAGGGCCCGTCCGCCCTGGGGCTCCCCTCTGAGCCCGTTCGGCGTTCGGGGTTTGTTTCGGCCGCCAACGTGGGCGGCCGAGCTGGCTCAGCTCCGACAGGCCGGGTCGAGTCTGACAGTTCTCGTCGCGCAACATCTCAAGGACATGATGCCATCGCCGCAAGATCTCACCCTCAGCACCATGCTGTTGAGTTTCGTCTACCGCTCCTCGGTGAAGCAAGCTGATCCGAGTCACCTCCAAGCAGGCCCCATGGGGCTCGCTTGTCTGAGTCGTACGACCCATCTCGCGCTTCACCCTGAAGGAACTGCTCCCGCTCGTCCGCCGAGCGGGCCTTCGCGCGACCCAGACCTCCTGGGCTCAGTTCCAGCAGGGCCCAGGGAGCTGATCCCGCTCGGCCGCCAAGCGGGTTTGAGCTCGAGCCCCCTCGGCGGCCGAGTGGGGCTGAGACGCCGAAGAACCTCAGGAAGGGAGCCCTGCTGTCTGTTGTCTGCTCAGGGGGGAAGCTTTCCCACCCCGACCCCGACCTCCTCTCGCGCAAAATCACGACGGGGGTGTTGGTGTCCTCTCTCGGTCTCCCTGGGGACCTCGCTGGGTCCCGGGACCGTCAAAAACAACATTATCCTGGCACAGGACCCAACCGTATGTAAATGTGAGTAACGCGTTGAGGGTGCCGCTTCCGGTGGGCCACGCAACGCGTGATGGGGCGTGCCGTAATGGGTGGGGGGGACGCATGCAGGCATTCCCACTGGGGCCTTCGGTGGAGCTCCCTGTGAGGCCACGACGCGCTGTAGTAGGTTGTGGAGACGCATGCGGGCGGTGCCACTGTGGCCTTCGGCGGAGCCCCCCACGTGCGGCCACGAAACGCTGTACTGGGTGGGGGGGGCGCAGCGGTGCCACTGGGGCCTTCGGTGGAGCTCCCTATGGGGCCGCGAAGCGCTGTGCTGGGTGCGGGGGACGCATACGGGCGGTCCCACTGGGACCTTCGCTGGAGCTCCCCATGAGGTCACGGAACGCTTTACTGGGTGTGGCGGACGCATGCGGGCGGTCCACCTGGGGCCTTCGATGGAGCTCCCCATGGGGCCACGAAACGCTGTACTAGGCATGGCGGGCGCGTGCGGGCGGTCCCACTGGGACCTTCGGTGGAACTCCCCATGGGGTCACGGAACGATGTACTGGGTATGGCGGTCGCATGTGGGCACCCCCACTGGGGCCTTCGGTGCAGCTCCCTATGGGGCCACGAGACGCTGTATGGGTGTTGCGGATGCATGCTGGCACCCCCACTGGGGCCTTCGGTGGAGCTCAGTATGGGCCCACGAAACGCTGTACTGGGTGTGGCTGGCGCATGCGGGCACCCCCACTGGGGCCTTCGGACCAACTCCCTGGGGGGCCGCGAAGCGCTGTACTGGGTGTGGCGGGCGCATGCGGGCACCCCCACTGGGGGCTCCCTGTGGGGCCACGAACGTTGTACTGAGTGTGGCGGACGCATGCGGGCACCCCCACTGGGCGGGCATTCGGTGGATCTCCTTATGGGGCCACGAAACGGTGTACTGGGTGTGGCGGACGCATGCGGGCACCCCCACTGGGGCCTTCACTGGTGTGGCGGACGCATGCGGGCACCCCCACTGGGGCCTTCGGTGCAGCTCCCTAGAAGGCCGTGAAACTACTGGATGTGGCGGGCGCATGCGGGCACCCCCACCGGGGCCTTCGGTGAAGCCCCCCATGGGGCCACGAAACGCTGTACTGGGTGGGGGGACGCATGCAGACACCCCCACTGGGGCCTTCGGTGCAGCTCCCTTTGGGGCCACGAAGCGCTGTACTGGGTGTGGCGGACGCATGCGGGTACCCCCACTGGGGCCTTCGGTGGAGCCCCCCATTGGGCCACGACTCGCTGTACTGGGTGCGGCGGACGCATGCGGGCACCCCCACCAGGGCCTTCGGTGCAGCTCCCTATGGGGCCACGAAACTGAGTGTGACGGACGCATTCGGGCACCCCCACTGGGGCATTCGGTGCAGCTCCCTTTGGGGCCACGAAAACCTGTACTGGGTGTGGCAGACGCATGCGGGCACCCTCACCGGGGCCTTCGGTGCAGCTCCCCATGGGGCCACGAAACGTGTGAGGGATGTGCCAAAGTGAGGGGGGTGACGGGAGGAGGGAGGAGGGAGGGGAGTAGGAGAGCGCAGTAACGCGGGGACCGTCTCTTCAAAACGAGGACCACAGGATTGTTGCGGAGAAAAGGAAGAGGTTCAGATCTCTGAGAGTCCACGCCTTGAGAGAACAAGGCATCGGAGCCCTGGGGAAGACATCCACAGCGGCCACGAAACCCTCGCGGCTCCTGGCATCCCTGGGGCCGAGTCGACACGAGAAGCTGGTCCTGGGACGAGGCTGCGAGGCGTCGGGTTGAAACACTGGCCCCAGGGAACGGGTCTGGACTTCTAGGGACCCCGTACTGGAAAAATCAGGACGTGAGTCGGAATGTGCGTCGGATTGGGCCGCACTGGCACGGAGTCGAGATCGAACCGGACTGGCCGCAAACAGGAGGCACAGCAACGCCATGCAAGCATCGGGAAACATCAGACCGTCGAAATGTCGTGATAAAGCCAGAACTAGCGGGCCAAAATCGATCTCGAATCGGATCGAAACGGGCCCCTGCCTGAAGGGGGTCAGCGTTTACGTCAACCGGCGTCGGGGACACCCGGGTCAATGCAAATCCGGGTCAGGATCCTACGGGATCCTGCGCGTAAACCCGGGTCAGTGCATCCCTGGCTCTGCAGGAGTTGGCCGCCGACGGCGAGATGGCACCGCATCTCGGCTCCCCCAGGGGCGAGGCCGCCCCTGAAGCGTCCCGCGCGTGTCTGGCCGCTGGCCCACGCTGGACCTCACGTTCTGAGCGGTTCTGTCCCTTCTCCGCGGTCTCCTCTAGCTTCCGTGCCTCAACGAGTCTGCTCGGGGTCCCAAACCCGTGTGGCAAACCGCGCGGTGACCTCGGAACACTACAAAACCTCACCACCGCACGGTCCGTCGCCACGCGGTTTTCAGGGACCCTGGAGGTCCCAGTCGCCCGAGACGTCCTCGGAGAACGAACCAAGTCCCAAAACTGCGCGGCGACCCTGAATCCTCGCTGACTCACCGCACCGCCCCTCCTCCGCATGTTTGGTTTCCGGGCCAGTCACTCGGGCCTCCGCAGGCCGTTTTGGGCGATATCCAGGAACCCCCGAGACGCCCTCTTGACGAGGCGCGTCGCTTGGGGGCCGTTTGGGGGCCTCCGACTCTGGCCTGGCAGCACCCCGGACTAGCCGTCGGCGGCCTGCCGACCACGGCCTCTCGCAAGCGAAGGGCTCGGACTCCCTGCCGCCGTGGGCCACGGCGAACTGGTGGCCGGCATCCGCCCGGCCGCGCTGTGCGGCCGTGCCGCGGCTGGGCGCCGTCGTGGTCGTCGTCGTGCTCGTCGTCGTGGTCCCTGAGATCTGGGCGTCGCAATTGTCTCACGCCCTATGGGGCCACGAAACGCTGTAGTGGGTGGGGGGGACGCGTGCGCGCGATAGCACTGGGTTCGTCAGTGGAGCTCTCTCTTCTCTATAGGGCCACGAAGCGCTGTACTGGGTCGTGGGGACGCATGTGGGCGGTAGCACTGAAGCATCTTCGCCCACGTTGAGGCGCCAGGGCGATCACACATCCCAGATCTCAGCGGTATGATCGTTTAGATTCCGACGTTTGTTCGGACCCGGGTCGATCCAAACCTGGCTCAGTCAGGCGTTGCAGGATCCTGCAAGATCCTGCAGAATCCTGCACACAAGCCCGGGTCAATCATTACACCCCTGGCTCTGCAGGATCCTGCACGATCCGGCGCTCTGGCTGACCCCCGTTTGCATTGATCCCCGTCTTCTGAGCTCTGGTTCGTTCTTCGGTGACGGCCTCCTGGGCCCGTTTTCGGAACCCTGGGCCAGCAGGACGGGATCCAGGGTGCAAAGCGCTAGTTGCCCCCGGGGAGGAGCTCGGGACCTCAGCGGCTGCGGATTGAAAGAACATATCGGCGGATGTCTGTGGTGGACGTCATCGTGATCGCCGTGGGGCGCGAGCGGCCCCAACACCGCCACCTGCAGTACCCATCGGTCGGAAGAAATGGGTAGAAAAATGAAAGAGGAAGGCGATCGAGCTACAGGCTAGAATAACATCCCTCAAGAACATGAGACCCTCCGTCGGCAAACACAAACAGAACATCCAAGGGTACCCTCCCCAGGATGCACAACGACATCCAATGAACACAAAGAACACGAGGGTACCCTCCCCGAACCGACCTCGACCTTCTGCCTCGGTCCGGCTGTAGAATGAGTTCCCGACCATCCCCTAAAGTGAAGGAAAAGGGAACACCACTCGATGGGTGAAGTAGGAAAGCGCCTAATCCGCCGATCCGGCGTGTGAGTTTCAAGGAGTCTCAGCTACAGCCTCGAGGCTGAGCTTCAGCCTCTGGGGGGGTCGCCGGGGTGGCTCTGCCGGGGAAGGGGGGGTGGGGGGGGGGGGGGGGGTGCGAGTTTCCGGCGAACCCCGGGGCCGCTCCGGGGGAGTGGAAGATAGGGGGGGGGGGGGCGCCATGCTCCGCTTTTTCCGGCGCTTTGGAGGAGGGGGGGGGCCCAAGAGACCCCCAAGGGGTTCCAAGAGGGCCCCGAGTCGCCGAAAAATCGCTCCAAGACGCCCGAGATGGCCTCCAGACGGCCCAAGGTGTCTCCAAGACGCCCCAAGAAGCTTCCAAGAGGCCTCCCAAGAGGGCCCCAAGAGGCCAGAATCGTTGATTTTCATTGGTTTTCTCAGGGTTTTTAGCGTTCTTGCCTTTTCGGGCGTCCGACGCTCGAAGACGGCCCAAGAGGCCCCCAAGTCCGTCCCAAGACGGCCCACGATGCTTCCAACACGGCCCAAGAGAGCCCCAAGACGGCCCAAGAGGGCCCCAAGACGGCCCAAGAGGGCCTCTGGACAGCCCAAGAAGGCCCCAAGAGAGCCCCAAGAGGGGCCCAAGAGGGAGACCACGAACCGAAAGAACCGAGCTTTCCGCCCCAAGAGGCCCCCAGGAGGCCCCAAGAGACCCCCAAGGGGCCCCAAGAAGCCCACAAGAGGCCCAAAAGAGGTTCCAAGAGGCCCCAAAACAGCTCCCCAGAGGCCTCCAGACTGCCTCCGGCAGGCCCCCGGTTTCTTCCGCGGCACCGCCCAGGGCGCCACCGGCAGGATGTCCTCCGTCTCATCGTTTTCCTTCAAGTTATCGCCTCTTCCTCATTCTCCTCCTCCTCCTCTGCGACCTCACTCCTATCCCTCAACGATCGCGTCACCGAGTGCCTCTTCTTTGAAACATCCTCGCTCTTCAAACGCACATCCATACACACATGCATACATACCTACATTTAAACACATTTGCATACATAGAAAAACAATCTTCCAGACATACATACTTACATTCACACACATACACACATATTATCATACACACATACAAACATACATACAAACTAAATACATACATACGCGCACAAGCATACATACATACATACGTACCTACACACAGGCACACATGATCAATGCATGCATACATGCATGCACGCGTACATACACACACATATATCGTGAAACTCACCGCGTGCTCGAAACTTGAGAGAGACCGCGGGAAGTCGAGAGAAGCCGCGGAACGAGGCCTCTACTACTACTACCACTACTACCACAACCACTACTACTACTACTACTACCACTACTACTACTACTACTACTACTACTACTGCTACTACTACTACTACTACTACTACTACTAATACTACTACTAGTACTACAGGAGCGTTTCCCAACTAGTATGTGTGTGTGGGTGATGCTGTGTGCGCATGTCTGCGGCGCAGGTTAAGTGGTGTGACTGTGTGTGTGCGTTTGAGTGTGCGCCCATAATTTCTGCGTCTGGAGAATAACCCCGAGCGACCCGGATCGGCGGCACTGGCCGAAGGCCACTACAATAAATATATATATATATATATATATATATATATATATTGGAACCCTGGAATCCAATGATATCTAAACATGACGACCGATCCGCTATAAACGTCTCCGAAAATCAGAGGCCCAGCCCAAGGAAACCTCCGAGGGAAAACAAGTCCCCAGGAGGCACAGGGGTCCATGCGCGAACTGCAAAAGTCTGCCACTGAAAGAAGAGCCCTCCAAGACAGCAGGGCTGCGCCGTGTGGGGCCTCGTTGTGGTCGCTGTTTTCGTTGCGGTCGTCGAGGTCGCCATGGTCGTCGCCGTGGTCGTCCCCCCGCCGTCGTCGTCGTCGTCGTCGCCGTCGTCGTCGTCGTCGTCGTCGTCGTCGTCGTCGTCGTCGTCGTCGTCAACGTCGTCGTCATCGTCGTCGTCGTCCTCGTCCTCGTGCCTCGCCGCTCTGGCAATTTTGGGGCCCCACTGCTGCTTCCTGGGTTGCGCCCCCTGCCGAAGCACCAGTATCCATCCCGAATGCATCTTTAGACGTAATGGGATTTAATGTGTCCGTAGACGCATGCGGCTAGAACACGAGATATTGGTGTTCCGAAAGCAGGTGGACTGGGCCCTCCAAGTCCTGGTGGGGGGCCGCGTTGGCTTAGACGAAGGCAGGGTGAGCACAAATCCAAATGAGGATGAGTCGGGAGTCTGTGAAAACCGGCGCGACTGGAAGATGTTTCGGGCGCCGTGCCCATTTCAGAGGGTTCCGGAACGCTCTGAGAGCCTTCCAGAATGCTCTAGAACGATGTATCCTCATCCTAGGCCTTCCTGGCCCACAGCGCGGAAGATGTGCGCGGCAGCGTGACCAGAAAGGACTTCAACTGAGTACTTCTGCCAGGCAGGACCTCTGCCACCTCTTTCGCCTGCCTGGTCTTTGGGTTGATCCAGGCGAGCTTGAGGGCGTCAGTCTTCGAGTACAAATTGCTCACAGACAGGCTGCAGGTGGCTGCCGGATCATCCTGGACCTTCCTGCGCCCGACCAGATCCTCGAGAGCGTTCTCCTTCCAGCCGAAGCGCTTCAGCCCAGGGTGGTCCTCCATCCACTCCGCTGGCGGAGTGCTCCCTGGCTTGATGCGGATCCACTTGTTCCCAGTCCACTTCTCGAGGCCCTCAGCGGGAGGACAACCCCCGTGAAGGGCGTTGTAGTCGCCCCTGCCGTTGGCGTGGTAGTTGTACCACAGCAGCACCGAGCCCTTCCTGTAGGAGATCAACGTTTTATCCATGCCCGCAACAGCCCCCCCTTGGCGACAGAGTGGGGGCATGGGTAAGACGCTGGCCCTAGGTCCTAGGTGCCCAGCTTGTCATCCATACCCTTCTCCTCCTGGCGCCCAGAGAGGGGGGCAGCAGCTGTGGTATGAATCGGACATCGATCGCCGATCCTGGGCTGCACCTGGAGGCCCACATTGCAAGCCTTGTTCGAGACAGCCCGCACGCCCTGGCAGTGGTTCACGAAACCAGGGCAGATGACGCTTCCCTCCCGCGGGAAAACAGTCTGGCCTCCCTCGGCCACGTCGTTCAGGTACCAGAACAGCGTGGCCAGGCGGCCTTGCCAGCCGAAGTGGGTATTCTTCCACACCTCCCTCTTCCCGTTGTGCGCCCTGAGGTCGCCCCAGTCCAGGTGGGAGTGATAGAACTGACCCTCGTCGTAGTGGAGCAGCTGAACCGCCTCATTGTGCTCCCTCGGTACGCGGGAGAGGTTCGCAGTTCGCCGGTCCAGCGCGTCGACGACAGGCGACTGCGTCGACGCGAGCCAGGCGGTCGTGGATGTACGGAATTGATTGTGCTCGCGCTTCTTAACCTTGTCGGCGGTGCCAAGCACACCCTTGGAACCCGCCAGCCGTCTTGCGAAGGCACCAGGCTGCGCAGGGCAAGCTTCTTCGATAGCCGCAAGCTTTGAGTCTGAGCGAGTTAACTCAACTCCACGCAACCTCAACAGAGCAGACCTTCGTATTCTCCACAGTTTCACTGTATCAGACGACAGGGGCCGAAAACACCATTGAAAATGTCCTAAGGTTTGTTCTCTCAACCGCTGGGTGGTCAAGGACAGACAAGCATTATATGGATCCGCCTTCGCATGGCCAGTCCCTGGAGAACACTGCGGGTCAGCGCTCCCAGGGCCACGACCCCTCGTCAAACGCAAACAGATCTCCATCCCCCAAAGCATGATCCTTAGCGAAATCCAACTCGAACACAATAACGAACGTCGCTGCTTGATCCGCTTGTTGCTGTTGCCGCTTGTTGCCGGTCAGGGCTGCTCGCCGCTGCGTGGTGCCGCTTGGTACTGCATGCTGCTTGCTGATGTGTAATGCTGCTGGCTGCTGATTCCAGATGTGTGCTTGCTGCGCGCTGCTGCTTTCTTCTGCTCGGGCCAAAACTCGCACTCTTTGGGGCCTCTTGAGCAGTATATGCTGAGCCTGCAATCTTTTTGAAACCATTTAGGCTGCCTCTTCAGCCGTCTGGGGGGTCCGTGGGTCCTTGCTGGGGCTCTCTTGTGCCATTTTGGTGCCATCTTGGGCCCAGTTTGAATCTGGCTTGGAATGTCTGGAACACCCAAGGGGTGCCATGGGGCTGCCTGGGGGCACTCTTGGAACCCTGTTGAGCTGTTTGGAACTACTCTCGGACCCCTTGTGAGCCAACTTGTGGAGACCGCGGAAGCCGTCTTGGAGTTGTTGAACCGAGAAACAGAGGAAGCCGTTCGGAAAGAGCCCCATTAAGTTCGGGCGATGGGGGCTGTTTGGGGTCTATCTTGACAACTCTTGAGGCTCGCGTGCGCCTCTTTGGGGCATCTGAGTCCATCTCGAAGTTTTTGGAGACCCACTGGGCCGTCCTGAGAGCATTCTCGAACCATCTTGAGCCGTCTAGGCGCCATCTTGGCGCCGCACACAGGGAACGGGGAACGTATCGCCGAGCAGCTTGTCCAGAGTTCGAACCATAGATGCTCCCAAGGCGGCCGAAGACACACCCAAAAAGATATATGAGAAGGCGCCAGACAATACATCCACCGCCAACGTGCTTCACCACAGCGAGGTTGGGCCTGCCAGAACGTACGCCAATCCTCCCATAGATCTGCGCAGGGCTGGCTCAGCAAAACCTCTTTGCATGACATCCTTTGCCCTCCAGTACCCCCCCGGGCGACCTGGGACAAATCCCACCGACCATCTTGGCGTAGATAGGTTCACAAATCAGCTCTTCCAAATCCCGCCCCTCCCCATCGGAGAGGGGATTACGACTGCTCGTTATTAATGAGCACCCCTTCCCGGCTCGACCAGCCGCCAAACCAGGAACCATGTGACCCCCGCCACCTCTGTCAAAACAGCAACGATTAACTTGGCGGCAAACCCGTGGCTCGTGAATGGGACCCCGGTGGGCATCCTGGACTGGCTGTTGACGAGGATGGTGGGGGTGTGAGCCTGTCGCATGGCTTTGTCCCGATATCCCTGTCAAAAACAAGTGTGACCCATTGCGGGTGCACACGCTATAAACGATGCTCATCATCCCGCCGCTTCTTTGCAATGGTTTTTGGCTAGGATGGGCGGGGAGTAGAAATACATCCTCACTTTAAAGAGTGCCATACTGAAAGGTCAGAAGCGCATGTGCGCGATGCGGAGACCGCACCAATTTTACGGTTGATTTTCCCAAGAGTCCTGTGGTGTTGGGTCCTCGTTTTGAAGAGACAATCCCCGCGTTCCTCCTCTCCGCTCCTCCTCCTCCTCCTCCTCCTCCTCCTCCTCATCCCTCCGCCCGTCCCCCCCCCACTTGGGCACACTCATCACGCGTTGCGCGGCCCCATGCCATAGGGAGCTCGACCGAAGGCCCCAGTGGGGTGCACGCATGCAACGCCACACCCAGTACAGCGTTTCGTGGCCCCATAGGGACCTCCACCGAAGGCCCCAGCGGGGGTGCCCGCACGCGCACGCCACACCCAGAACAGCGCTTCGTGGCCCCATAGGAAGCTCCACCGAAAGCCTCAGCGGGGGTGCACGCATGCGCCCGCTACACCCAGTACAGCGCTTCGTGGCCCCAAAGGGAGCTCCACCAAAGGCCCCAAAGGGGTGCCCGCACGCGCACGCCACACCCAGAACAGCGCTTCGCGGCCCCATAGGAAGCTCCACCGAAGGCCTCAGCGGGGGTGCACGCATGCGCCCGCTACACCCAGTACAGCGCTTCGTGGCGCCATAGGGAGTTCCACCGAAGGCTCCAGTGGGGGTGCCCGCATGTGCCCGCCACACCCAGTGCAGCGTTTCGTTGCCCCATACATAGGGTGCTCCACCGAAGGCCTCAGTGAGGGTGCCCGCATGCGTCCGCCACACCAATTACACCGCTTCGTGGCCATAGGGAGCTCCACCGAAGGCCCCAGTGGGGGTGCCCGCTTGCGTCCGCCACACCCAGCACAGCGTTCCATGGCCCCCCCCCCACAGGGAGCTCCACCGAAGGCCCCAGTGGGGGTGCCCGCATGCGTCCGCCACACCCAGAACAGCGCTTCGTGGCCCCATAGGGAACTCCACAGAAGGCCCCAATGGGTGTGCCCACATGCGTCCGCCAGACCCAAGACATTCAGACTTGTTGCCATCGTTCGTGCCGTATACCCCGCCACACATTCCGGCGCACCCCTTGCACGGGTCGTGGCCCCATGGGAAGCGCCACCGAAAAAGATATTCACAATTGCGGTATTCACTACTGCATATGGTTGGGTCCTTCGCCAGGCTTATTTTCCAAAGGACTGCCACGACTGCAATCATAGCATCGACTGCCTGAGGGGTGCAAGATCTGCCCGACCTGCGAGGCCTGGAGCAGCCACGTCACTACAGCCCTAAAAAAAAACCACCAGCCACACATTTCATCAGCTCTAGGATACAAGGTACTGCGCAGGGCTGATATGCGAGCCGGCTCGTTCCTAGAATAACCAGCCTGAATTCAGGAAGAGCTGGTAATATACACACCAAGAGGCAGAACATAAAACAGGAGAAAGAGGAACAGAACAAGGGACAGGAAAAATACGGTGTGGCACGTGTTCGAGAGAACGCACCACACAAATATTAATCCTCACCGTAAGGAAAGCCATAATGAGCGGTCAGACTTGCAAGGACCCAGTAGCCACACCTATCATCACCTCTATAATTCAAGGTACAAAACAAACTTGATACGCGAGACGGTTCGTTCCTAGAAGAACCAGCCGGAATTCAGGACGATCTGGTGGTAGACACGCCATGTGGCAAAGCATTAGCCTGGCGAAAGACCCAACCATATGCAGTTGTGAAAACCGCAGTTGTAGGTATCGTCTTCGGCGAAACCCCCTTATAGGGCCACGAAAAGCTGTACTGGGTGGGGCGGCGCGTGCGGGCTGCGCCACTGGAATCTTCGGTGGAGCTCCCTGTGGGGCCACGAAGCGCTGTACTGGGTGGGGGAGACGCATGCGGGTTGCGCCATTGGGATTTCGGGTGGAGCTCCCTATTGGGCCACGGAACGCTGTACTCGGTGGGGGCGACGCATGCGGGCTGCAAATTGAGAGTTTCGATGGAGCTCCCTTTGGGGCCACGAATCGCTGTACTGGGTGGGGGAGACGCACGCGGGCTCCACTGGGCCCATCTGTGGGGCTCCCTATGGGGCCACGAAGCGCTGTTCTGGGTGTGGCGTGCGCGTGCGGGCGCCCCCACAAGGGGCCTTCGGTTGTACTGGGTGTGGCGGACGCATGCGGGCACCCCCACTGGGGTTTTTGGTGGAGCTCCCTGTGGGGCCACGAAGCGCTGCACTGGGTGTGGCGGGCACATGCTGGCACCCCCAAAGGGGCCTTCGGTGGAGCACCCTATGGGGCAGCGACGCGCTGTAATGGGTGTGTCGGACGCATGCGGGCACCCCCACCTGGACCTCAGGTGGAGCTCCATATGGGGCCACGGAACGCTGTACTGGGTGTGGCGGGCGCATGCGGGCACCCCCACAGGGGCCTTCGGTGGAGCTCCCTATGGGGCCACGAAGCGGTGTACTGGGTGTGGCGGGCGCACGCGGGCACCCCACTGGGGCCGTAGGGCCACGACGCGCGCTGTACTGGGCGTGGCGGGCGCATGCGGGCACCACCATTGTGGCCTTCGGTGGCCTGGGGCCACGAAGCGGTATACTGGGTGTGGCGGGCGCAGGCGGGCACCCCCACAGGGGCCTTCGGTGGAGATCCCTATGGGGCCACGAAGCGCTGTACTGCGTGTGGCGGGCGCATGCGGGCACCCCCACTGGGGCCTTCGGTGGGATTCCCCATCGGGCAACGAAGCGGTGTACTGGGTGTGGCGGGCGCGCGTGTGCAACCCCATTGGGGCCTTCGGTGGGGTTCTGTACGGGGCCACGAAACGCTGTATTGGGTGTTGCAAACGCATGCTGACATCCCACTGGGGCCTTCGGTGGAGCTCCCTCTGGGGCAACGAAGCGTGTGGGGGGTGTGCCAGCATCGCGGGGGTGACGGGAAGAGGGAGGAAGGGGCGATAAAGGAAATGAGAGAAGAATGCGGGACCGTCTCCTCAAAACGATGGCCCACCACCACAAAATGGTTGGGGAAAAAGGGGGGCAAGAAAGGGAGGGGCACAGGAACAATAACAAACAATGTGGCACGTTAGCGAGAGAACGCGCAACCTACCGATGCATCCTCACTCTAAAGAAAACCATACAGGGCGGTCAGACGCGCAAGGACCCAGCAGCCACACACATCTCATCAGTTCTAGTAGACAAGGTACCACGCATGGCTGATGCGCGAGACTGTTCGTTCCTAGAAAAACCAGCCTGCATTCAGGAAGAACTGGTGGTTTACACGCCAAGATGCAATCACGAAAACAGGAAAACGAGGGGAAAGACGGCGGGACAAGAAACTAAAGTGTCGCACATTCGCGGGAGAAAACACGAAATAAACACACAGCCTCACCATAAAGCATCCATATTGCGCGGTCACACGCGCATGTGAGCAATGGGGACACCTCACGAACTCCACCATTATAGTTTCAAGCGGGTGCAGCGGATACTATCATACCATCGCGTGCCTGAGGGGTGCGAGGTGTGCTTGGAAAACGATGCGACAAACAAAAAACACGGCCTGGAACAACAAACCTCATTACTGTACAAAGGAGGACCCAGGAACCACGCAGTGCAAGAACTGCCAAGATCTCAATCGACCCTCAAATCGTAGCAAAGCCCTGCACCGAGACAGAAGACTGCAGCGCCAACGCTAGATGCAGCAGTCATCGAACAACACTGCGTACCACACACAATGCAATGGACAACCCACGACACGCGCACAGAAACCACACTCGCTGCGTCTGGGACGGCGAGAAGATGGAAATTGGACGCGCATCGGCCTGAACGGTCAGAAAGCTTGTGGGCGCGCGAAGACAACGCCACGGCCACCGCACTCGTGGG
Source organism: Prorocentrum cordatum (assembly GCA_963575745.1). NCBI lineage: Eukaryota > Dinophyceae > Prorocentrales > Prorocentraceae > Prorocentrum > Prorocentrum cordatum. Next base: position 759,299 of record CAUYUJ010011558.1, on the reverse strand, counting down.
CGGCAAAGATCATCGCTAGGCGCGGGTTAGTGGCGACCCCATGCAGAATCATCAACAGCAGCGTCTATGTGGGATTGGGGCGCGCACCGATCGGAAATGTCACGGCGGGCGCCCAGCTCGTCCGCCCGATCATTGCAATTCACAACGCGATGGGCCAGGGCGGCCTACGAGCGGGTGAATCAAGTACTCGTGTGGCGGCATGGCAACTGAGCTGGGCGCGCAGCAAGCCATGGTAAGCAGCTCCACGAACAGCACCCTGGACTGCGTGACGCAGGGGCGCACCGACGACGACGAGCAGGGCCAAGACCTGGCCGAAAATCACGATTAACGCCCGAACCATCGCCATGTGGACACGGTGGGCGCGAAGAAACACAATAGCACGCCAATGATCGAGCCCTGCGCGCCGAAAGGCATGTCAATACCATCGTATGTGCACCCTCCCTCCCTCCTGCGACCTCCAACGCAATCGCGAAGACCTCTGCCACGATCACGGGGGCCCAACGGAGAAGGCGCAAAACTCCACCAGGACAAGCCCCACGACGAAGTGCCCCCCGACGAGGGTGACCAAAATCGCCACCAGGGCGATTTCGATAATGTGCGTCGCGCCCACGCCGAGCCCTGCGACCGGCAGCTCTACGAACACCAGGGTTGCGAATTCCACGAGCAATTCCACGAATAGGCCGGGCACCGCGGAGAAAGGCACGGCGATGAGGGCGACCTGCCCTGCGACTGGGCCGACATCCGCGCGGCAGGGCGAGCCGCTGCCACGCCGAGCCCCCCGACCAGGCCGAACTCCATCGGCTCCGCGATCAGGTTGCGCACCGTGGCGAACAGTTCCGCGGTCACCATGGCACTCACGTCCAAACTTCAAGCCCACCGCGAGGAGCAGCCCCGCCAATGCGAGGACGATCGGCTCCGCGACGTGCAGGTTGGGCACGACGGGCGGCTCCGCGAGTACAAGTACGAAGAGGGCCCCCGATCAACTGGACGCCGGCCACGAAGATCAAGTCCAATGGCTGGGTGACCGCATCCACGACCGCAAAGAACGAGTTTCCCAATAGCTCCGGCGACGCGAGGATCGCGTCCAGCAGCACGACGACAAACTCCACTGTCACGGGGGATGCGTCCAGCAGCGCGACAACGAACTCCAGCACCACGCAGAACGCGGTAGGCACCACGACGAGAAGCTCCAGCGTCACGGGGATCGCATCCAGCAGCACGACGACGAGCTCCGGCGTCGCGGTGATCGCGCCCAGAAGCACGATGACAATGGCAGGTCCACGGTGAACGGCTCTGCGGCCCGCGTGGCGACCAGCTCCACGAACAGTATGATGATACGCTTCCCGACCACAGAGGCCGAGTCTACCTCCAGGGCAGTCCGCGACTTTGAGGATGAGCGGCTCCGCGAACACAGGCGCGAGCACGTCATGACACCCCGGGTTGGCGGCGAACGCGGGGGGGGGGGGGAAGTGAAAAGAAGCGGGCCTCCTCAGAAGGCTCGGAAGTCCCCCAGCCTTCTGAGAAGTGTTCAAAGCCTCCCCCACAGACACAGAACACTTCTCAGAAGGCGCGAGGGCTTCTTGAAGTCAGCCGCTTTCTAAGAGGGTCTTCTCCTTTTCACTTCGCCCCCTCGCTCGCCGCCGAGCAGAGCAAGACCCTTGCCAAGGCACCCCGACGCAGGCCGCGAGGCGACGCGGGGCGCTGCGATGACGGCGAGCAACGCCGAGACATGGCCGAACACGACCCCCGCGCTCCGGGGGCCACCCTCCAAGCCTGCCCAGCGCGGGCTCTGCCATCAGCTCCTCAACCAGGGCGACACTGCGAGGCGCAGCCCCATGGGGTTCGTGATGCGAGTCGCCGCGAAAGAAGGGCAGGCGGCGCCACGACGGGGCCGAAGTAGCTACGTGAGCGAACAACTCTGCGAGCAGCCCCGCCGGCCCGAGCCCGTCGACCAGGCCGAGTTCCATCGACTCCACGAGACGAGCGGCTCCGCGATCATCGGGGTGATCACGTCGAACGCTGTGGCGCCAAGCTCTAGCGTCTCATAAATCGCGTCCAGCAGCACGACGGAAAGCTCCAGCGTCACGTAGATCGCGTCCAGCAACGCGACGACAAGGTCGTGTTTCTCGAAGTTCGCTTTCGGCATCGCGGCGACAAGCCCTGGCGTCTCGGAGATGTCAACAGGCAGCGCGACGACGAGCTCAAACGCCACGCAAATCTCGTCCAGAAGCGCGACGACAACCAGCGTCACAAAGATCGCGTCCCGCAGGGCGACGGCAATGGGGATTCCGTCCAACAGCGCGACGAAGAGCTCCAACGCCACGTAGATCGCGGCCGGCACTGCACCACGACGACAAGCTCAAGAGTCACAAGGAACGCACCCAGCAGCACGACGACAAGCTCCAGCGGCTCGGTTATCGAACCCAGAAGCAAGACAACGCGACGGTCAGGTACTGGCGCACGGGCTTCGGCATCGCGGTGTCGACGTCGAGCTTCTTGGCCTTTCTTGACTCCGCCACGAAAACCAGTTTGAGCAGTGCCAGGAAGAGTTCGGCCAGCAGGCCAGGATCCATGATGATAGGCGCGCATTGACAAGCAATTCCGCGGTCACCGAAGCGACCACGTCCAACACCGTGACGCCATACCCTAGCGGCCCCAAATCGCTTCCAGAAGCACGACGATTAGATCCAGGGTCACGGGGATCGCGCCCAGCTGCGCGACGTCACGAGGTTCGGGTTCGGCAGCGCGTCGACGTACTCAGGCGTCACGGGGATGGCGACTTGCAGCGCGACAGCGAGCTCCAGCGCCACGCCGATCGCGCCCAGAATCACGACGACAACCAGTTTCACCTGGTACGCGTCCACCATCGCGACGACAAGCTCCGGCGCCGCGGGGATCGCGTCCGGCAGCGCGACGACAAACTCCAACATCACGAAGAGCGGCTCCGCGACGACGACCAGGAGCTTCCCAGCCGACTGGACGAGCAGCTCCCCGACCACCAGGAGAACCAGGTCTAACACCAGGGAGAACATATCCACGACCACGAGGACGAACTTCTCGACAAACTCCTGCGTCGGGAGGATCGTGACCCGCAGCACGACGACAGGCTCCAGCGTCACGGGGAATGCGTCCAGCAACGCGACGGCCTCCAGCGTCACGCAAATCGCGGCCGGGACTACGACGACAAGCTCCAGTCATGGGGATCGCATCCAGGATCACGACGACAAGCTCCGGCACCGCGATGATTCTGGTCCCCCGTGCCCGCGCCGAACTGGAAGCGATGCTCGAAGGGCCCCTTGGTGTCCTCGCCCAGCCGCAGCCCCAGCGCGAGCGCGTCGCGCCGCTCCAGCTGCGACACCCTCCCCGGACAGACCCGATCCTACACCTCGGTCCGATTGTGTGGCAACGCGTCCGAGAGTGTGCGGCGTTGACCACCCGTGCAATCGCGAAGACCGCTGCCACGATCACTCAGGCGAGCAGCCCATCGACCCGACGAGCCGCGCCGTGATTTTCAGGCCCAGCCCGAGGAGCGGCCCCACGACCACAAGCCGAGCACGAGGAGCGGCTCCGCGACCACGAGAACGAGGAGCTTCCCGACCAAACGGCTACACGCAGGAGCGGCCCCTGGGTAAGAGTGACCTCTGGTGGGCGGCTTTTCGAGGGCCGCGGGGGGACCAACACACAAGCGCGCAAGACGCTATCATCGCATCGCGTTCGGCCATCGGGGGACCCCATTGGCTCCGCACCAAAGGTCACTCCAGCGAGGGGTCACTCTTACGTCTAGTCGAGACCAACTGGCCGAACAGCTTCCCGACCAGGAAGACCGGGCCGCCCGCAGCGCGAATAACATCAGGCCGAGCACGAAGAGCGGCACTGCGGCCACGGAGACGAAGAGCCCTGTGACCGACCGGTCGAGCACCACCAGGACCAGGAAGGCGAGGCCCACGACCGAGCCGACCATCTCTTCGACCACAGCGACGGCCGGCTCAAGTGGTCACCACGGCGAGCAATGCAACGACGGGGTCGGCCAACTCCGCAGCCACTGGGAACAGCGACTTCGCGGCCCGGACGAGCAGCACGGCGACCGGGTCGAGCAGCTCCACGGCCCAGAAGGGAGGAGCTGCTCCGCGACCTGCAGGCCCCGAGCAGGTCTGCGAGCGGGCCGAGCGCCTGCGCGGCCGCCAGGGGGAGCTCGCAGCCCGGCTCCGCGACTGCTGAATCCAGGAGAGCGTCGGGGCCCACTTGGGCACCGCTTGAGAGGATGGGGGCTCGTCGCGGCCTATGCACCCCAACGCAGGCCACGCGTCGACGTGCGCATGCGCTGGAACTCACAGGAGAACCACGGTGTGGCACATTGGCGAGATGACGCGCAAACGAAGCATAGTGCCCGATGCGTGTTGCCACTCGCTCTGGCGCACCTGTGCAGTCTGTGCTCGTCGTTCCCCTGGCACAGCTGGAGCAGGGGACGCGCATAGCGAATGTAGACCACCTGGCGCATCTGGCACATCAGGCGCAACTTGCGCGCTTAGGCCCATGGGACACCTGGCGCACCTGGTCCACGCAGCGCACAAGGCACGCTTGGCGCATCCGAATCTCTCGAGCGTCACTCACATGGCGTCTGTATTGGTTCCCAATGCATGTCCATCCGATGGCGACATTTGCCTAGACTGAGTCTCGGGTGCTCCTTTTATGCCGGCAGTGCGGGTGGGAGTGAGCGAGACAGCTTGTGGCGTTCCCGTTGGGTGACGACTGGTCCTTTTGACAAATACCCCCTCCCCAATTCGGCCGGCGGCCGATCAGGAACCATGCTGACTACCCCCCAAACCATTTGCCAAAAATAATGCATCAGGTACGCTGCGTCAAAATGTTGGACAATGCGCGAGGGTCCGCGATCACTCTGCATGCGTTTTTGACAGGGGCGGCGGGGCGGTGCAGCGTATTGCCTGGTGCGCGCACGCCGCCAGAATCTTGTGTCTTTGGTTTGACAGGGGTTATTGGAGGGCCCGCATCTTGTCTGGTGCGTGCGGGCCCACCATCCCTGTGAAACGTACATGTAAATACACGCGGGTGCACACGAACACGCCATGCACACTGACGACCACCACGCCGCCGTTGCACCTTTGCCTTTGCTCAGGATGCTGGGGGGTCGACATGCTTCGCGATGTGCGCGGTCACGTGTATTGGCGTACCTTGCACTGAGACTCGGTGCTACTTCTGTGGAGGGCGGGTGGGAATGAGCGAGACGGCTTGCGGCCGTTTTTCGGGGTAGGTTGACCCATCCATACCCCCTACAATGGGCATGGACTGGATGGCAGCGAGATGGCAGAGGTATCTATTGGTCTAAATTTGCTCCAGCAGTGTCCCAGATAGTCCACGATGGCATTCAAGATGGCTGAAGAAACTTGAACGTGGACCAACATCACCCAACAAACCTTCGAGAGGCTGCAGCGTGCGCCAGAAAGATCCACTTGGCCACGAAGCCTCCCAACGACGTCCCCAAGAGGCGAACCGCCTTCGAAAAGTTATGGCTTGGCTCAGTGGCGCTGGGTTTCCCGACCCCGCCTGTGCGCCTCTGACAGGCCTCCGAGGCCCAAGGACGAGAGACCGGAGCGGCCCACGAATGGCTCCGAGATGGCCCGGAGGCCCCCGGGAGTGCCCGAGGGCGCCCCAAGAGGGCCCCAAAACGCGAGGAGGCTCAGGAGGATGAAGAACCATTGCTTGCTCATGCACGGTCGCCTGGATCGTGCCCTGCGGGCCTAGAGGGCCCCCGAGAAAGCCCCAAGATAGCCGGAAGAGGGCACAAGTACCCCAGCAGAGCACCCTGATAGCAGCGAGGGTGAAGAGGCGGGACGAGGAGCAGCTGGTCGGCCATGGGGGACAGGGACGAGAGCACGTCAAAATGTGCACCTCAAGGTATTTTGTGCCAGGGATCGTGGCCGTCTGAACCAAACATGTAGCCGACATTGAGGCGAGAGCCCGACTTCTCAATAAATTGTGAGGAGGTCTCAAGCGAAACGGCTGCCTGGCGGTCTATGGCTCCCCGTCCACTCTAGCGAAACGCTGTTTCACGACAAACCGAGAAGACAATCGTAAGCCTTAACAAGTAAAGCCGTCCCCACCCCCTCTGGGGAAACCTCGGCCCCGCTGGCCCACCTACCCCCATAAGGTGGGGATAGGTGCCTCCTCCTTCGAGTCTCGCAGCACCCATCTCCACCTAGAGGAGACACGCTTGGAGAGCCACACTACCTGGTCACAATAGGGGTTGGGATGGATGGTTTTGATGATGACCAATAAGGCCGTCACAGTGCCCCACTGGAACCCCTGCATCCCTGGGAGAATGCAAGCGAGGTGTGCAGGTGATATGGCGGCTGCCATTCCGAATATAGTGTCGCTGCATGCTCATACACTTTGCTGATCAAGGCAGCTCGCCTAGGCATCGATCGTATATAGAATCGGGGGATAGAGGATGCATCAAGAATCCACCCTTCGTTGCCCAGCATCGTGCAGAATCCATACCCCTGTTTCGTTGACATTCGCGAGCCTGCTCAACATCCTCCAGCTATCGAGCGGTGTGATCCCGAGAAGTCACCAATAAGGCCAAAGCTGCCGCAAGGGCAACCCAAGAGGCCCCAAGAGACACCCAACATACCCGCAACGATGGGAACATGGGGGGCCCACGATGCCGCCAAGAAGACCAAATGGGGCTCACGCGAAGACCAAGATCCCCAAGTTGGCACTGAGAAGTTGAACATGAGCCTCAAAAGAAGCCCGAGTAAGCTTACCGGACGAACAACATCGACTACAACATTTTTTGTTTTGCGCCCGCGTCTGCTCTACATGACCTTCCGCAGCCTTCGGATCACGGAGCGAGCACCTGGGTCATATGCTTCCAACGCGCGGGGAAAATCGCTGCCTCGGAACGCCTGCGCTACGTCAGCACCACTCGCAGGCAAGAGGAACTCGCAGAAGCAAAGTGCACGCGGGGAACGCAGCGGAGGAGGGAGGAAAGGGGAAAACAACACAAATGGAGTCAACACACAACGCCACACCGCGGCGGCTGCTGTGGATTACCCTACAGCATCTACGCCGGTCGGAAAAGTCGTATGCTTGAAATGATCCAATGTTGTCGCCCGGACAGCTTCGAGCTCTGTTTGAAACCCAAGTCAAGATAAAAAAGAAGCGTCTCGATAGGAACCGCCTCATCTGGTAAAACCGGGCAGAAAAGAAGGGGGCGAGAAGACACCAAGAAGAGGGAGGAGGACGGAGGAGGAAAGGACAAAACAGGCAAGCCGCAAAAGCGGGAGATGCAGGTATGGGTGCAAGCACTCGCCAAAGTTTGTAAATGAAATAACTACGGTGATGAGGCACAGCCGTGCCCCGCAGCATCGGAGGGCCGGCATCCGGCGACGAGAAGACGAGCCGAGGGCGACGCGAAGCGGCCCGTGGGGTCGGCCAAACGCGGCCGTGAGCTAAGCCCACACACGCTACCCATGCACAAAATTACACGGAGAGGCGGAGAAGGAGGGAAGGGAGGAGCAATCAAAGCAAACCTGAACATTGCAGAGCCAGCCGGAGCAGAAGCATCAGCGTCACCAACACGACAGCCCCACCCGCCCCAGCAGCCGCAGCAGTCACCAGGGCGCCCGAGGAGCAGGAGGATGGCCAGCAACTACGACAAGTACCACCAGCACACGGCGAACATCGACTACAACAAATGAGTCAATACATCATGCTTCCGAGATGGCCATGGCGCCTCCCAGCCGAGGTCCCAAGACGGCCCCAAGATAACCCTTCATATATATGTATATATGTATACATATAACTAAATATTAGATGTCGAGGATCGGCCCTGGAGACACCAGTTGAAAGTGGCAGAGACTACCCCTCCAATGTTCCCTCCAATTGTTGCCGCGACTGCTGGGGGGAACACTCGGGCAACCAGCCTCGGCCCTCCAGCAGAGGCTGCCCACACAGCAGGCATTGCAAACAACATTCAGGGGGCGGCGGTGACTCGCCGTGGGCGTCCTCGATCGTGCATGTCCATGTGCTTGCCCATGCCTATCACCGCGTCTGCCTCCTCGTGCCTGATGAAGCCCTCCACCTCGAAGATCACGGGCCTCAAGGACAGCGTCTTTAGCCGGAGGGGCCTTCCCTCCAATACCCCGGTCGCCTCCTGCACGAAGCCGACCCGCACGGCGGGCCACATCCACACCCCGATCTCCAGCAGGAACGCCACTCGCAGGCCAAGCAGCGCCTCCACCGTCTCCAGCCGAGTGCCCTGAGCGTCGAAAAAGGCCCAAGGCGTCTGCAGCGGCTCGGGCGGCATGATCCCGAGCGCGGACTCGAAGGCAGCCCGCGCGGCCTCCATCGTCGCCCAGCCCGCGCGGACAGCGATGGGCTCTCCGTCCCGCGGCCTCTGGCAGTCCTTGTAGATGCGGACATCACTGGGCCCCACATCCAGCAGGTGCAACCCAGGGAAGTACTCCTCGAGGGGCAGCGCTCCACAGGGGGGGGGGGGGGGATGCCAGCTCTCCCGGCCTTGAGGAAGCCTTCTCCTAAACGCCGGGGGCCCTTCCATGAGTCCATGAGGGACCCCGCCTTCTGCGGATCCCCACCCGCCCTCTTGGATGTCCGCTCCTCTCTCGCACCTCCCTTGCCCAAAGACCCAATGTGCTCAACGTTTCGATGCGGGGTCCACGGAAGTCCCGTGCCCTCCCCCAGGGTCAATTGTCCGTCCCGATCCGTTTTTTGCGGGCCCCCGGGGCCCGGCGAGGGCCCCTGAAGCCAGAACGCTCGCCAAAACCTCCCGCAACGAGAGAGCAATGGTCTGGGCCCCCTCGTGAAAAGCGCCCCTGGGGTGCCGCGTCCCCAGCCTCGGCCAGGTAGTCTGCGGCCTCCAGGGAGCGGGCCGGCGCTGGGAGGCGGCACAGGGCCGCCAGCGCCAGCAGCAGGCAGAGCCAGGGCTGCGTGTCAGACATTGCCTGCCGGGCGCGGCCGGCGCGGCATATGCGCGGGGCCGCTGCCCTTCTCGCTGCCGACCATTGGGCCCATGTCCTCTGGAGCCGAGGCATGAGCGACAAAAAGAAAGAGGTCGTACGCGAGATGGCAAAGCTACGTTACGAGGCGTCTTGCGCGGGCCGCCAGCGCGGCACTCTACATTGGTGAGGAGGGCGCTTACGCTCGACCTTACGCGGGGAGCTTAGGCGCCAGCCGGCGAAGGCGACCCCGTTTTTGCTCACATGTTGAGCAGCAGGAGGTACCAATGCTGATCCGTGAGGTAAAAGTTGGCGGCGCGCACAAGGGGCCGGCCCTGCGTCAATCATTAGGCAGGGCCCACGCCGTCTAAGAAGCGGCTTCCTTCTAAGAAACCATCCCTGAAGGGGCCCTGTGGGACACAAATAAATAGACACAAAAAACACAATTCCCCATATTTTCCAATATGTTCTGGGTTTCCTCCCCCCACACTTCCAATAGTTTCCCATATTTTCCTGGGAGTCGACGATTAATTGTGTCAGTGTGTTTTGTTCACTCCTGAATACCCCCTCCCCTACACCCTCTGCGCGTGGATGAGGAAGCATGTGGATATGCGATATGACGACGTGAGCGTTTCAGTTCAGCCAGAGCCAGAGTTGTGTGAGCGCTGCCTGCTGTCCAGCGGCTCGGAAAACAATGCACATGGATTGCGTGCTTGCAAAGGGAGGGGTCGGCCTTCACGCGTCAACCGCATGATCATCTCCGACACAAACATCAAAGCCACTAGGCCAGACCCACCACCCACGAGTCCCAAAGCACGAGACACCACATCGAATCCACAAGATATTCGAAATCAACCTTTCGGCCGCGATGAATTAAGCGACGCCGGCCATGACGCACGCAAGACCGAGCGCCTGAGGGCCCGAGTGGCGGGCCTCCCCCTCCTTCATCCGATGCTCTCGTCGAGTAACCCCCGTTTTACTCCCGCCGCTTTCCTCCTCCACGGGTATGAGGCCGCAGCGCCGCTCAGCATTCAACCCTCACGCGTCCACCACGTGCTGATAGTCGCCGGAGCAGGAAAACCACGACACCAGCCCCCGTTGGGTCAGGAGCAGGACAAGGATCAGACGCCAGAGCAAAAGAAGGAGAAAACGGCGGGAGACGCAGGAGCAGGAGGCACAGATGCAGCAGCAGCTCGAGCAGCCCGAGCAGTGCAGCCCCGACCCCCCCACCGGCATCTCGCGCAGCGCCGAGAGTCGCCTCGGGAGGCCCCCGCAACGCCCGCCAGTCTGGCCGGTCTCGCCCCCGCCCTGGCGAATCCCCCATCCCTCCCCCTTCCCCTCCCTCCCCTTTCTACTCCTCGTTCTCCCTCCTCCCTCCCATCCGCACACTCTCCCTGCCCCCCTCCCGTCCACCTCCTTTCTCCGTCTCGGTCTCTGTTCCACCCCTGTTCATGTCACTGCACCTCCCACGTTGTGAGGTTGACCCGCGCGGTATTTGCAACCTGCGGGGGCATGGCAGACAGACTTGTCCGAACTGCTGCGCTCTCCGTCTCGCTCTCTCCTCCCTCGATTGCTCCAGCCTCTACCCCTGCGTCGCTCCATCCCTCCTCCTCCGTCCCTCCTCATCACCTTTGTCCACTGTCACTCCCCCCTCTTCCTCCACTATCCGATAAATCACTATCCTCCTCCACGATACGTCCCCAGACCTCTCTCCCGGGGTGCGTTCTGGCTCGAATTTTCGAGGCGAATCCAGCCGTGGCGACGAGGACCTGCCAGGAGGCCCAAAAAGGCGAGAAAGAGTCAAAAGTAGCGAGCTCGGTACCTATTCACCCTCTGGGGTCTTGGGCCCATCCTTCCTCCCACCTCCCCGTAAGTGGAGCGCGAGACGAACCAAGAAGGACTGGCCATTGCCGGGGAGACAGAAGAGGGCCACCACTTCTAGGCCTCCTTGGCGCGTCTGGGAGTAGGGTAGGAGGACGGGGGGGGGGGGCAGGGTGGCCAAGGAGGAGGCTCTTGGCCATGCCAGTATGTCACATCCTCCTCGACCTCCTCCACTTCCTCCTCCTCGTCGCCCTCCTCCCGTCCCCTCCTCCTCGTCCTCGCCCTCCTCCTCCTTCGCCTCCTCTAGCTCCTCCGCATCAGAGCATCATCATCATCATCATCATCATCATCAACAACAACAACAGCAGCATCTTTATCATCATCATCATCATCATCATCATCAACATCATCATCATCATCATCATCATCACAATCAGCATCATCAGCATCATCATCAGCATCAACATCATCACCATCATCATCAGCAGCGACAGCATCAGCAGCAGCGCCACCATCGTCATCATCACCATCATCACCGCCATCATCACCATCACCATCACCATCAGCATCATCATCATCACCATCAACATCAGCATCACTATAATCATCATCATAATCGTCACCATCGTCATCGTCGGCATCACCATCAACATCATCAGCATCATTAACACCATCATCAGTATCAATAGCATCATCATCAGTATCATCATCATCATCATCATCATCATCATCATCATCATCTTCATCATCAGTATCGTCATCATCATATGCATCAACATTACCATCCGCATCATCATCACCATCACCACCACCACCGCCATCATCATCAACATCATCACCATCATTATCATTGCCAGCGTCAACGGCAACAACAAACTTATCACGAGCATACCCATGATAATCATCAGACAAATCATCGTTTTCGTTACCGGCGTCGGCATCAACATCATCATCAACAACATAACGGTCACAACAGTCATCATATTCAACATCAAACTAGCAATCATTACCATCACCTTCAGATTCATCATGATCGCCATCACCACCACCATGACCACAGTCATCATTACCAGCACCACCATCACACTCATTACAATACGTACCTCTATCCACACCATCGTCCTCACACTCACGATCCTTATCACTACCATGATCGCCGGTGACACCGTCCTCATCATCATGACCACCACCGCCATCACGATATCCGAAACCATCACGTTCGATTATCATCGCCACCACCACTACCCTCATCAACAGCACACACCACCACCGTCACCATTACCCGCCATGATCATCACCAACAAAATCATAATCATAATCATCAACATCACAATCATCATAACCATCACCACCATCGTCACCATCATCAGAAACAGCTTCATCGTTGCCATCACCATCAGCATCACCGTTCGAATCATAAGTATGATCATCATACTCATCATGATCACTATCGGCATCACCATCGTCACCAGCATCATCATCCTTATCATCCTCATCATCGTCATTCTCGTCATCAACATCATCACTCCCCTTCCCTAGTCCTCCTCCTTCCCTCCGCCTCCTCCTCCTGCTTCTCCTCCTCCAGCCTCCGCCGCCTCCTCGTCCTCCTCGTCCATCTCCTCCCCTCCTCCTCCTCCTCCTCCTCCGCCTCCGCCTCCGCCTACATCTCATCCTCCTCATCCTCCATCCCTCCTACTTATTAATAACTCCTGTGTGTCGCGCCCCGAGACGGGTTGGTAGAGCGGGCCAGCTGGGCGTTTCGCCGGATACTTCCTCACAGTGTATGACCCTGAAACTTGAAGTTGTATGAGCGTCACGGATGGAGGGCGGGTCGTTTTCAAAATGTGGCTCGCCTAGCACATTCGATTTAGAAACTTACAAACGTTCACAGATGGATAGCGGGTCGTTTTCAAAATGTGGCTCTCGCCTGGGCGCCGCGTGCATTCGTGCTAAAAGTCCGCAAAGGCTTCACAGATGGAGGGCGGTTCTTTTTCAAAATGTGGCTCTTGCCTCAGCGACGCGCACATTATTCTTAACAGTTTACAGCAGTTTCGACGATTCTCCTGGTTGACGTCCCAGGAACTGTGTTTTGGCATGACTTAGGATTGTCAGGGCGCGACAGTCACGATGATTCGCGGTGTTGACGTCCCAAAAATGCTGTCCTGGCGCGATGTAGGATCGCCAGTTCGCAACAGCTACGTTGATTCTCCGCGTTGAATTCCCAGAAGTAGTGCTTTGGCACGATTGTAAATTTTCAGACGGTTGTCTTCCAACGGAGCCATTCCCACAGTGAAGATACCCTTCTTAGGGGCCTATGAGGAGGAAGCTTGAAACTTGGAGGGAGGGTTGATTGCAGCATCATTGATGGATCTTGGGTTTACACTGGTCCTCCTCCTCCTCCTCCTCCTCCTCCTCCTCCTCCTCCTCCTCCTCCTCCTCCTCCTCCCCCTCCCCCTCCTGGAAGCGGAGAAGGGTCTCGCGGTGGTGGATCGCCTCCTCCTCCTCCCGATCCCTGCCAGGGGCCTCTGATGCCGGTGGTCGATGTACAAGCTCTGCGACAAGCCGCGCAGCTCCGCCGCGGGGAGCTGCGAGCAGAGGACGCACACGTGGCCCCCGTCACGCTGCCTCACGTCCTTGGGGGAAGGGGGCGAGCAGAATGAGGCCGGGGAAAGCAGAAGGGTCTCGCAGGAGCCTGAAACCCTGCTAACCCATGAACAAGCCCATAACCCGTTCAAGACATCCCTCCGCCTTCCTCCTCCCTCGCTGGACCTCCGACGTCGTGACATGTTCACAACGTTGGTTCCAGGCGGTCTGTAGTTTTCCCGAATCAAATTTTCCGACGAGAGCCCGCTTAGAGCCTCCGCGAGCCTGAATTACGCTACGGAGGAACCCTACATACTTAGCTAAGTCTTATGTTTTCGCTTATGGAGACCGCGCTCAGGGACCACCCCTGTGTACCCCCTCAGGTGTCGACGAAGTCCCACGCCTGCTAGCCCTTTTGCGACACTGACCCGTTTTGAATCCGCGCTCAGGACCCCCCCCCTGCGTTCCCCCTCTGGTGTCGAGACAGGACCGCGCTGGATAGGCTTTGCGGTACTGGCGCACATGGAGACCTCGTTCAGGGACCATCCCCTGCGCACACCCTCTGGTGTCGAGAAACACATGCGCGTGCTAGGCTTTGCGATATTGGCACGCATCGCGCCCCAGACCCCTGCGCACGCCCTCTAATGTCGAGGAAGTGCTACGCCTGCTATGTTTTGCGAGCGATATTGGTGCGTCTAAGACCGCGCTCGGGGACCACTTTCTGCACACGCCCTTCGGTGTCGAGAAAGTGCCACGCCTGCTAGGCTTTGCGATATTGGCGCGTATAGAGGCCGCGCTTAGGAACCACCCCTTGCGCAAAGCTTCTGTCGTCGAGAAAATGCAACGCCTGCTAGGATTTTGCTGCGAGCGTGTCACGGGTAGAGGCCGCGCTGAGGAACCTTCCTCTGCGCACCGCCTGCGGTGTCGAGAAAGTGCCACGCCTGCCATGCCCTGCGAGCCTGCCACGCATGCCACGACCTGCGAATTCTATGGCTGCATCTCAAACTTAATATGTTATTTATGTGTCAGGTTTTGAGCGGCTGTACGTGTGTGTATCTGTATGACGTACGTGCATGTGTGTGCGCGGCTGTACCACGACGAACGAGAAAGAGGAGAGTGAGGTGTGTGTGTGTGTGTGTGTGTGTGTGTGTGTGTGTGTGTGAAACGCGGGTGCGACGCGGGTGGGAAGAAAACAAGATACCCCCGGAACATGTGGGGAATAATCAGCCACCTCCCATCGCGCTTTTCCCTTGGCAGCGAGAGGCGGTGTATGCTCGGGTGGAGAACTGGTTTGGCGAAAAGGCCCCATACAATCGTGAGTACCGCAAGGCAGGTCAGGCGTAGGAAGGGGGAGCTCCCTACGGGGCCACGAACGTGCGAGGGATGTGCGTGTGTGTGCCAAAATGGGGCGGTGCGGCCATGCGGCCGCTGGGGTTGGCGCCCTTAATGTGGCTCCCTAGTGTGAAGGTTGCGGCGCGATCGTGCGGTGCCGCCACGCGGGCGCTGCCACTTGGGCGTGGGATTCCGCATGAGGGCCTTAGGCGAAATCACCATATGGGGCCACGATACAAACTTGTGCGAGGCGTGCCGAAGCTCCCTATGGAGCCACGAAGCGCGTGAGGATTTTGCCGAAATGGGCACAGTGCCGCCATGCGAACGCAGCCACAGGGGCCGTCGGCGGAGCTCCATATGGCGCCACGAACATGCAATGTATTTGACGAAATCTGCACGGCGATGCCATGCGAACGCAGACACTGGGGCCTTTGGCAGAGTTCCCTCTGGGGCCACGGAACGTGCGAGGGGTGTACGGTCTGCCGAAACGGGCGCGGCGACGCCACGCGAACGCAACCATTGGGGCGTTGGGTGGTGTTGGACGCAACGAAGCGTGCGACATTGTTGCCGGAATGGGCACGGCGACGCCATGCGATCGCAGCCACTGGGGCTGGCGGCGGAGCTCCCTATGGGGCCACTTAGCGTGCCTGCTTTTGCCATGATGGGCGCGGGGACGCCATACGAACGCAGCCACTGGGGCCTGCGGCGGAGCTCCCTACGTTGATACGAAACGCGGGAGGGACGTGCCGAAATTTGCATGCGGAAGGCAGGGGCACGGATGGGGAGGAGGGACAAGGGATCGGACCGGACCAGCTGTCCACGGAAGTGCCCGCACGCGAGCAGCTGCCAGGGGGGGGGGCGGGCCCGATGAGAGCCACAGCCCGATGAGAGCCGCAGCCACAGCCGATGAGAGCCCGGGGACGTGAACCCAGAGAGAAGAGGTAAAAGCAGAAAGAAACGAGAGAGTCCATAGATTTCGATCTGACTGAACGCGCCTCCAACCCATGAAGCCGCAGCGCAAGTCGCGAACATAACCGACGTAGGGAATGCGGCGGCGAGCGCGGGTGGATAGAAATGGCGAGGCAAGCGATGAGCTGGAGAGTAACAGACTTAGCCATCCGAGGGCTCCTCGGCGCCGTCGAAGACGGCATGACATATGAAGGTATTCCTCCACCAACGCTGAAAATGCTAAGAACCTCAATCCGCCCCCGATTACAAGTTGCGAGCTGCAGCCGAAGACCATCACTGCAAGTCTGCCTGCACTCGGGCATTCGCAAAAGGAGGAGGTGGCGGATTACTGGAGGCAAGGGGGAAGTGTAGGATTGAAGGCTGACGAAACAACAAAATCGCGAGCAGCCTGAGAGCCGGAATCAGCAACATAATGGATGCTGTCTGACTCGTCCAACTCAGAAGACAGAAACCGAGGCTTGGGGGTCTACCATTTTGGAAATGCTGGCAAGGGCGGACGGCCTAAGTACAGCGCACACTTGTGCCAAGTGCAGAGTCTTGACCCATGGCTGGGGCCTCTGAACATATGGCCACTGGAGGGAGGGCTGAGGAGCGAGGTCATAAGAAGGGCGATCTGGAACTCTTGGCAAATGCTGCCGGCCTGGAACAAGTACTTGGGTCTAGACAAGCACAGATACAATGCTGGGAGCCTCTGATCACACTCAAGCAAGCCGCCAAGCCGTGTCTGAGAGTACTTGCAAACATCGCATGCGATGAGATTGACACGGCTTGCCATGCATGCCATCTGTTCTCACTGCAAGACGGGAAAAGCCAACGAGACAAAGAGGACCTTCCCTCCAAACAAGACCTCCCAAAGCCGCGCTACATCCATAGTCATACGCCCAATTTCCAGCGTCGAGCTGGGGAAGAGTGACGGCGCGCAACGCATCAGCAGGAATTGCAATATTGAAGGTTTACATTGCAATCAGTGGTAACAACCCGTGTCGTTTCTGAAGACATGCCAAACGTTGCTTGGTGAGAGCTTCACGTGAGCGGTGCCACAGATGATAAGCCCACCTGTTCTGGCTTGTTTTCCATGCGCCCACTTGTTCCCGTGTCTGGAGGAAGCTGGGGCGCGCAACGATCGGGAGCGTGGCATATTCGCACGCACTAGCAAAAGACTGACTGGACAAGAGGGCTGTGCGAAACGCGTTGAGGCCGCCTTCCGATCCATCGGGGGTATCTCCTCCAGACGAGTGCGCGGAAGAAGCGCAGTTGGGGGAGCCCGACTGGGGCAGGCGAGGTTTGTGTACTTGCGCAAGGCCTAGCGAGCCGGGTGCGCAACCGCTTGCATGTTTAGAGTCAGGATGTGCACGATGATGGTGCTGTGCAGACTGGCTACCAAAATGTCCAACTGGTGGAGGCAACGGAATCGTGCCCGGCCACGCTCTCGGAGCTATCGGAAGTGTTGGCAGGACAGGAGCTATCGGAACTGCTGGCAGAAGACCAAAGGATGGCTGGGAAGAACCCCTGCCTCCCCGGGAGCGCCCTGACCAAGGTTTCGAGGCGAATCCAGCCGTGGCGACGACAGGCCAAAATCCTTTCCCTGCTCCCTGTGGCTGACGCCGACAAACACGCATAGTAGTGGGAACTCGCCCAGCACGTACAAGGGTGGGAGAATCAAGGATGATACTTTCCGAAGCACATTCGTCGCTTCGCCCATCCCGGCAACAGCGCGTGAGCCTTCTGGCGCTCTGGCACCCCCGCGGGGCTCTTATAGGGCCGTCCCCCTGGGACGTTTACAGTCGGACCTAGGCTAGAAGAACATCCTTCAAGAGCATGAGTTCCTCCGTCGGCCGAAACAAACAGAACATCCAAGGGTACCCTACCCAGGGTGCACAAGAACATCCCGCAAACACGACGCAGACGAGGGCATTCCCCGAACCGACCTCGGTCTTATACCTCGGTCCGACTTTACCAGCGCCTCGCCTCGCCCCGCAACGCCTCCCCTCTCCCTGCTCCTCCCGAGGGCCAAGGCGGCGGCCACCAAGATGCGCCACCCCACCGAGGGCGGGGGGGGGGGACGGCGGCCGCGGAGGCTCCTCCAGTCGGGTGTCGATCCACTGGGCGATCGCGCTCAGCGACTTCCCCGACACGAACGATGCCTGAGCGCACAGACAGAGAGCGAGAGCGAGAGAGAGAGAGAGAGGGAGAGAGCACACAAGACACAACAACAGACGGAGAGACGGAGAGAGAAAGAGGCAGACGGACAGAGAGAAGGACAGAGCGAAGGACAGAGAGAGAAGGGCGGGGCCGTCCGTACACGTCAGCGGCGCGTTGGCAAAGTAGTGAAACGATTACCACTCCAGGCAGCCACTGCTGTCAAACACTGAAGCGCCAGGCAGCACGACCAAAGAGAGGACTTGGCATCGACTGCAAGAACGAGGACGACAGGCGCCGCAGGACCACCTCGATGGCGAGGCCAGGCCGCTCTGAGCGCAGAGTGCCCTTTGCAGGACCTGCTGTGCACATCGCAGCTCCGAATCCTCGGCACATCCAGACCTCGAGAGTAGCGCTGCTCGCAGAGGGATTGTTTGGATTGCGACTCTGATGAGGCTCGCGACCTGTCAGAAGAGCACAGAGGGAAGGAGGGAGAAGAGATGGGGCGGCAGGAGAGGCGGAGTGTGGAGGAGGGCGGCGGGGTAGGCGTCGGCAGTTCAAAGAAGGGGCCCTGAGGCGGGCGGGATGGGGCTTGCAGGACGAGAATCTCGAATAGTGAATTTCAACTTGTGATCCGCGTCCTGTCCTGAGGGCCCCATCCCTCCAGGCTCCATCCTCGAACCGCCGCAGGAGGGGGCAGGATCGGCCAGCATCGACTCGGGAGATCGGGCCGCATCGGAAGGTACATCGAATCGGGCCGCATCGGCACGGGGTCGAACTCGAATCGGATCGGCCGCACCAAGATGCACACCGACACCAGGCGAGCATTGGGCCGTATCGGATTGTCGGAGCATCAGAATCGAACCGGACCGAGCCAGCCGAAATCGATCTCGAATCGGACCGATCGGACCGAAATAGACTCTGGGAGGGAGACGAAGGAGAATGAAGCCGAGGAGGGAATATGGCCCCGGCGAGCACAGCGAGGGGACGAGGAAGCGGTGGACGAAGAGGGGGGAAGGCAAGCTGGGTGCGCTCGCGTCATATCTGACGTCCTGCCCCCCCATCCCATCCCTTACCATGGCGCAGATATCCTCTCTAGTTATTCGAGCAGTCGCATGTCGAGCAGGACAATGATCTCGAGAGGGTACGCGATGCATGGTAGAGCACGGCATAGCATGGAATAGAGGAACACGGCATATCGTAGCATGTCAGAACATGGCGTGACATTGCGTGATGAATCATTATATCACAAAACATTGAAAACCAACGCATGGCATCGGAGAGCAACGCAGAACACAATGCCGCAGTGCATGACATGGCATGGCACTGGGCTCCAGGGAAGGTACGTGCATCGTCGGTGTGCGGTCTGGGCCTGCTAGAACTGCCCAATCACACGTGACGCGCGGGGGTCATCGGTGACCCTTCTGCGTCCCCCGTGGCTCTTGTACGAAGAACGGGTCGTTCGGGGTGTTCGTTTGGGAAGATATTTGGGTATGATCGTTGTATTGGTTTAATTGGCTTACGGCGAACCTTGTGGCAACTCTTTGGGGTGTGCCCATTTTGGCGGAACCGTTGAAACAAGTCGACTGCCAAATCTTAAGGGTGCTCATTTTGGAAGAGCCGGAAAAACGGAAATGAAGCTAAGAGAAAACAATATCGCCTTTATGGAAGGACCGGCAACATCTGGATTGGAAAACGCACAAGCAAAGACAGCTAGTGCACAGCATGTGTAGCAAAAAACATACGCCGAGTGGGATCGAAAGCGCCGGATTGTGCTAACCTGGGGAAGACCAGTGTGTGAAAAACAATACGGGGAGGGGGGCGGACAATTTATTCATCAGCTTCCGGGGGGAGCGGAGAGAAGTACTCATGCTGTGTCATTGTAGACGGGTGGAGGGGCTGGTTGTCGACCTCGTCGTCCTCATCTTCTTTCTTCTTCTCTTCCTCCTCCCTCTCCTCTCTGCACTTGTTTACGGGAACTTCAACGCTGCACGACACAACAATGCTGGAACGACAGTCCACGCTGCGCCGTTCTGTTTTCACTGCCGTCTCGAGAATCGTGGGCTCGTCTCGGGACCTCCGACGCCATTCTTTCACTACGTGAACGCGCCGAAAATTCGTCAACTTCCCCAAGGCCGCTTTCTCATGCCGGGCCGTTTTTCGGCGGCCAGGGGGTCTGGCAAGGTCCCGCGGAGGCCGAACATGAGCGAAAGCCTTCTGTCTTGTCTTTGGTCCTTTCGCAGCGAGAGTTCCTCGACTTGCTCGGCTCCTGACCAACTCCCTCCCCGCACGGCCCCCCCGCCTTTCAAGGATCTAGTCCCGCACCGCGAAAGAAAGACCCAGACCCCCGACGTCATGACTTCACAATTTCTACACAACGCGGCCTCAAGGTGTCTCCCCAGGCTCAGGATGGAAGGCTGGGCCTGGGAGGGGGGTCTGGCCCTCCAGGGGTCCACGTTGTGAAAAGTCCAACCAGACCCCTTCCCTGGGATCAACATTTCATTCAGAGTCGTTTTTGAAGGCACCAGAGCCGACTAAAGGCCCCAAGGGCAAAACGGAAAGGCACAACTTCCCTTTCCGAGTCGCGAGGGTAGGTCAAGGGTGTAAGAAGTCTGGCCCTGGGCCGCTCCTGGGGTACGTTCTGGAGGCGACCCCAGCCGTGGCGTCGAGACGCTACAAAGGGGCCGCAAACGAGACTGGATCTTCAAGCCCTGGAAACCCAACAACAAAAACAACTTGATCCGCGAAGTATGGTAAGGCGGAATATAAACGAGCATGGACCGACCGTTCTTGTAGTCTTGTCGGTTTCCTACGACATGTACTTGGAACAATCAATGGTCATAAGAGCAATATCGATATTCGAATAACATAAGACCGATGCCATGATGTTATACTGTCTCTGCCAGAAAAGCTCGAACAACACGTAATTCAAACCACCAGCGGCCGTTCGGGACGATCCTGGCATCCCCAGAACGCTCTCGGCGAGGTGCAGCTGCTTGAAGCCGTGCGGAGGCTGGTAGAGCCTCCGTGGACCTACGAAAGCGTCCGAATACATCGAGGACCTCGAATTTCTTTCCTGAGACTGGACACCCTAACTTATCGAACGTCCCCATGGCTAAGTGGTAGAAAGGCCCTTTGGCTAAGTGGTCGAACGGCCCCGTGGCCAAATGGTAGAAAGGCCCCCTGGCTAAGTGATAGAACGGCTACGTCTGGCGGGCGATCAATTGAAAAAGGTTGAAGGGTTCAAAGGCAAGTAGAGTAGAACTGACCCTCTGCATGGTAGAACAGGGCATGCTGACTGAGATCGGATCCGTCACTGCTTGATAGCAGAGCTTCCGCGCGCACAAACGACAGGTCGTCCCTGTGGACACACAAGCCCCCATCGTCGATGAATGGGCGATTGGCGACTGGGGGTCGACGCGCCCCCCCCTGCGCCCATCCTGGGCAGACCAAACCATGCCGATACACCTACTCCCCATACCTCTCCCGCGGTGCGCTCTGCCTACAAACTCGAAGCGGAATTTGCATGCAATGCGCGCCGCCAGCTGCGAGCGTCTAGATTGCCACAACTTGCCGTGTGCAGTTTCCCCGCCTCCCCTCAGCATCAACATTCTCTTCCTCCTCCTCCTCCTCGTCACCATTTTTCTGCTATCCCCCCTCCTGCTCATCGCGATTCTCTTCCTCGCCCTCCTGCCTCGCACTCGCCTCGCGACATCTGCGACCAGAAGGCCAACGACCTGGCCAAAACCGGGCTCAAACCGGGCTAGAACTGGGCCAACACCTGGCTACTTATCCAGGCTAAATCCGGGCCGCATCTGGACTTGACTGGGGCGAAAGTGCCGCGGACAAATCTCCGCCGCATCCAGGTCGCGCGAATTCGTAAACCCCTTCGACGGTTCCCTATCTCCGCCGTTTCCGCCGTCCTCGCCGCCGTCGTCGCCGCCGGGGGCCGCCGAAGGCCGCCGCCGAAGGCCGCCATCGCAGCAGAAGGCTAGCAGAAGGCCTCCGCGCGCACGAACGACAGGTCGTCCCTGTCGCCCCCGGCGCTCTGCGCAAGCTGCTCGGCCAGGGCCTGCGGAAAGCTCCAAAAGTACACCACCACCAGCCCTGGCCAGGCCTATCGTGGGCCCTGGACTGCTGTGCAGGCGCTCCTCGCTAGGTCTGGAGGTCTATACGCCAGTCCAGGGCCCAGGACGGACCTAGCCAGGGCTGGTGGTGGTGTATAGCTGGCGTCCCTCCGAGGCCTGCTCGAGCGCCGGCCTCATCGTCTCGCCCTCGGCCGGGTCGATGCCGCCGAAGCACGCCCACGCCTCGGGAGGAGGACAAGGTTTACTGCTACCGCTGCCCTCCCTCGCTTTCGCCTTTTCGGGCCTCCTGGAAGGCCTTCGTCGCCACGGCTGGATTCTCCTGCAGATTCTGGTCAAAACGCACCCTGGGAAGGGTCTTGGGAGTAGCATTATCGAAATCTTTGGTTCCTCCAGTGACGGCGAATGCGACGACGACATCAGTGATGATAACTCGGCATGAGGGAAAAGCGGGTCCTTAAAGGAAAGGGGTCTTGTAGGTCTTGTAAGCTCTTCGCCTTGTTCGGACTCTG
This sequence comes from Prorocentrum cordatum, assembly GCA_963575745.1. Classification (NCBI taxonomy): domain Eukaryota; class Dinophyceae; order Prorocentrales; family Prorocentraceae; genus Prorocentrum; species Prorocentrum cordatum. Next base: position 736,883 of record CAUYUJ010011558.1, on the reverse strand, counting down.
GGGCCCGCCGCGGGTCCCCAGACCATCAACAAACAAACATTGGACGACGAAGTGGTCCTGTGGAGCGCCCCGAGATCTAGGACATGGGCCCTCCGGATCCGTTTTTTGTCCATGACGAGACAACGACGACAACGGCGGCGGCGGGACAACAACAACGACGACTGGCTCCTGAGCTCCCCGTGGTCCTTCTTCCCCCTTCCACGAGGCTGGCGATGAGGGGGGCGAGTAGGAGGAGGAATGAGGACGAGGAGGACGCAGAAGTAGGAGGAGGGGGGATAGCACACGCGAACAAAAACTGTCTTTTAAGGAGCGAGCCCCGAGACTCCTGCTTACCCAAAGTCTGGAGCTCAAGATCTACCATGACTCCTCGGGCCGAACGGTCATACATCGTCCCTGGGCTCGTGGCTGAAATGCGGTTCTGCTATGCGGATTGTAGCTTTTCTTGTTCGTCGTCCTCGCCCGCGACCCGCCCGCGACCCATCCGGGCCCCCCTCCGCACCATCAGTCTGATCCGCAACTGCGGGGGCTGTGGCTATTGTTCCCCCTCTCCCTCAGCCTCCTCCTCCTCCTCCTCCTCCTCCTCCTCATCATCATCATCATCATCCCCATCCCTGTCCCCTCCTCCATCTCTACGTCTCTCAATCTCTTCTCATCCTCCTCCTCGGCGCTCGGCTCGTCGCTGATGGCATCCATGCCACTCCTCCTCATCCTCCTTCTCCTCCTCATCCTTCTCCTCCTCCTCCTCCTTCCCTCCTCCTCCTCCTCCTCCTCCTCCTCCTCCTCCTCCTCCTCTTTCTCACCTCAATCTCTACTCATATCCCCCTCCTACTTCTCCTCTTCCTCCTCCTCCTCCTCCACCGCATCATGATCATCATCACTAGTAGCATCATCCTCCTCATCGTCATCAGCATATCATGATCATGATGCTGATGACCAAAAACATAATCCACCTCATCTTCATCAGCATCATCAGCAGCAGCATCACCATCACCATCATAATCACCATCATCATCACCATCACCATCACCATCAACATCATCATAACCATCACCAGCATAAGCACCAGCACCATCACGAGCACCAGCACCACCATACTCATTATCATGTTCATCATGATTACCATCATCATCGTCATCATCATGATCATCGTGATCATCATGATCATCACGTTCATCATGATCATCATGATCATGATCATTACCACCACCATCACCATCACCATCACCATCGCCATCACCACCACCATCATCACCATCAGCATCACCATGGTCATCACCACAATCGCCATCATCAGAATCACCATCACTATCACCATCAACATATCATCATCACCATCACCATCATCATATTAATCATCATATGTATCACCATCATCACCATCACCATCACCATCACCATCACCATCATCATCATCATCACCACCATCACCATCATAATCATCAACATCACCATCATAATCATCATCCATATCATCATCATCGTCGTCATCATCATCATCATCACAACCATCATCATCATCATCATCATCATCATCATCATCATCATCATCATCATCATCATCATCATCATCATCATCATCATCATCATCATCATCCGCCCCCTCCTCCTCCTCATCCCCCTCATTCCTTACTCCTCCTCCCCCCTCCCTCCCTCATCCCGCCACCCCTCCCTCCCTCCTGATCCTCCTCCTCTTCCTCCTCTCGTCCTGCATCCCGCCTCTTCCATCCCGCTTTCCCTCCCTCCTCCTGCTCGTCCTCGCGATCCCGCAGTTGCCGGCCGCACCTCTGCGAGGATGGGCGAGAAGATGCCGCAGAACGCGCGCGACGGCCTCGCGGCGTCGAAGCAGAGGTGCACGTAGACGTTCCTGGCCGACGCCCGTCGCCGTCGCCGGCCGTCGTCCCCCGACGGCGACAGCGGCGCGGCGACGGCGAGAGCCCGCTGAACGTGCGAGTGGCTCAGGCGGCCTGCGGGGGCCGCGGGGGGAGGGCGGGGGGACGGGGAGGCGGATCCGAGCGCGGCGCGAGCTTGCGCTGCGGGGACCCTCGTGCGACGACGCCAAAAGTTCGGGTCACAACTCGGGTCCCCGGCGGCCGCTCGGGACGATTCGGGCGCCCCCAGAGCGCTCTCGGAGAGGCGCCGCTACTGGAAAACACTCCGAGGTTGGACGAAACGCTCTTGGAAAACGTCCCAAGACCTCCCCTATGAAGTGCGCATTTTGGAAGTGGTGATATACATGGCGGCGACGGTAACATCATAGATAGTAGAGGGAAACGTACTTCTCAACCAACCACTTCAAACATTGCATGATATATCGCTTGCGCACTTGAACCGCGATGGCGGCGGCGGCGGGCGCGCGTGGGTCCTATTCGGGACGGCTATGCTGGGCAATGGAACGTGTTCCTCCGAATCGTTTGGGTCACGGAAGAGCACGCGGAGAGAGGGCTGTGAAGCAATTGCTGCGCCGCGTGGCCAGTCGCGTCTAGCCGCCAGCTGCCTCGTGCACATCACCCATGACTCAGTAGCCTCGACCCGAACGGTTTAGTGGTGAACCCTGGAGAGCAGCGCGTGCTCGTCCATGACCAGCGTATGCGTGTGATGCGGTGCCTGTGGCCAGGGAGCCTCGATGGTAACGGCACCCCTGACAAGGAGATCTCCGAGACGAACTCATCGCACTTGCTCCGTGCTCACTGGCCATTCGCGTGTAGCAGCCATAATCACGGCACTGCTCGCGGAGGCCCGACGGAGATCGTGCCTCGTGTGCGCTCATGCCGCGGCACCGACCGCGCCTTCCAGCCAGGTTCGCGCCCTGGCTCTGCATACTGCGCTCTGTCAGCATAGCTGTTCGCCGTCGGCACTCTTTGGCGGGCAGGTGCCAGCGGGCGTAGCTGGCCGTTGTGGCGCTTATGTTGCTGCGCGGCTGGAGGGCGCCCGCGCGTCTTGTTTCGCGGGTGCGCAGTTGCGGTTCACCCAGCTATATGAGGCAAAATATCTCTAGGTGCTGGTGTTTGCCAATTACGGCTGTTGACTGGTCGTCGTGTCAGTCTGGTGAGTGCCGAGCGGCACCAGTTCGGCGCGTGCTGACTGGATGCAGCCAGCAGCGGCGCAGAGTCGTAGGCGCCTGCATCGGCTGCTCAGAACTAACCTAGTACTTACTGCATGTCTTCGAAGAACATGGGTTCGGCAGCAAAATATCGCATCCGGCCCCGCAATGCCGTCTGCCGGCGGCACAGCGTGGCCAAACGGCTAGGCCACCGCGATGCAGGCCGACTGTTTTGCGAAGGCGTGGGCGGTAGGGCAGCACTGGCCTCTTGTGGCGAGCTGTCGCGCCGGCTCTTCGTTGCGCAGGCGGTGCTGAAGTGCCAGCGCCGGACGCCTGCACGCTGCTACCGCCAGAGGATGGCGGTCCGTCAGGTGCTCGTCAACTGTGAGCGGTACCAGCTGCCTCGCGACGATGACGATAATGCTGCTGTCCACGTTGCGCCAGCATGCTACAAGACGAAGACGTCCTCGAAATTGACGGGGCTGGCCGGCCAGTGGTGGCAGTGACCGGCTTGTCGACGGCGATCGTGTCGAACGCAATTTGCGGCGCGAGCGTGGTCAGGTCGCGATCGCCCTCGAGAACCAATTTACTGGACTTCAGTGGTCGCCTGCTCCAGCGTGCAACAGTGATGATGTCAGGCGGGAAGTCTGAGCCCAAGGCTGAGGGCGACAGGTGACTAGCAGCTTGGGCGTGTTACGTCAGGATTCGGCTGGGCGGCAAATCGTTGCTGAACGCGTCGAGCCGCAGTGCCGCCAGGACAGGCAGGCTCGCGCGGGGCGGCGTCACCTGGCACTTCGCCTCGCGTGGCTCTTGGAGGCAGGTGTCCTGGAAGTGCAGCGTCCGCGCTCGCGCTTGGAGCACGGTGCAGAGCTCTCCCAATAGGATCTGCACGCTGTGCGCGCGGGACCCGTGGGTGATCTGCGTGTCGTTCGCGACCTCCTGGATGTCCGTGCACATGCTCGTTCTCGGCCGTCTTGGTAGCACTTGCGCCAGTGCAGTTCTTGATGGCAATTTGCCGTGGCGGTGAAGTCCACGAGGTCCTCGCACATGGCATCCTTCATCTGCCTTTGGATCCGAAGGGTCGACCCACTACGTCTGGCCACTTCTACCGAAGGAAACCTGGGATATGGCGCCGTCGTGGCGCAGACCGTCGACATAACCAAATCAACGCTGATTGCGCGGTCCCCAGCTGAAGGCGACAACATGTGCGAGGCCATGTGAGCATTTCACATTGTGCAGGTCCTGATCTGGCACGTGCTGCCCGTTGCCGTTTGTAGCTTGCACGTGGCGGGTAAGAAGTCACTCGCGCACAGCTGGGGGCGTTCGTGCTGGAAATCCGCCGCGCCTGCCCCCGGAAGGCCCCGGTCGACGGCGGTCCTGGCGGCAGCCAGTCGCAGCCTTCAGCTCGAGGTCCACGCCGAACTTCGCGATGCGGTGACCGCTCAGAATCACCAACTTGCCACTGGTAGTCACTAGGGTGCAATCGAATGACTCGTGACCCGGCTAGACGTCTCGGGGCTGAGCTTGCCGCAACCCGTGCGCGGGGCGCGCGAGACGATCTCGGCGTCGCTATAGCCGAACAACACCCCGCGAGTGGAGGCGAGCATGTTGCGGAACATCACCTGGTTGCTGATGGAGCGGCGCCGCTGGGCGTCCATGTGGCGCGCGCGCTGGCCCCCGCAGCGGGGGGCCCTGTCCTCTCTGCCTCGGAGATGGCGCACTCGAGCAGGCGCGGCGGCGGGCGCAGCTCCAGTGGCTGCGGGGCGCCGCAGCAGAACTGGAAGAAGCGGATGCCCACGGCTCTCAGCAGAGCGATGCTCATGTCCATGAGGCTGAGCTCGCCGGCCGTAATACTGTACTTGGTCGAGATGTCCTGGCTGCGCGGCAGGCCCACTTCCCTGTGGAACAGCGCAGCGGTCAAGATGCACACCTCTGCGACGTTGGCGCGAAAGCCGGCGCCTGCCCAATCGAGACAGGCATAAAATCCATACTATCCGATGATGCCGCCCGGGCCGTGGCGCATGCGCAGGTTGCCGCCTGCCCGCGGGGGCGGCGAGCGCAGCCGGTTGCCGACGCGTCCGCGCCCGCGGCGAGTCAACGCAGCATGGTGTCCGTCTGTATTTGCAGAGAGCCTCGGGGCTCGGGCCCTGGCAGCCGTTCGGAGCAATTCCGGAGCCCCGAAACTCCCGAGACCAGTCCGTGCTCGCGATGGCTTACCCTTTGGTGTATGCGAGTAGCTCCGAGGCCGAAGTCGCAATCACAAGTTGTGGGCAACTGCTCAAGCTGGGCTGATATACCGCCAGACACAGTCTAACGCACAACGATGGGGTGCGCGATTGCGATGGGGGCAGCATAGAAACAAAAAGGATAACAATCATAACAATTCACGTCCAAACCGCTTCCGCGTCGTCATGCGACCATGCATGTCACTCCACGTGGCGTCGAGACTGCCGATTGGGCCTGAGATGGCGACCGTCCGTGCACTGGCGGTTGCCGCGGACTGGTTTAACGCGCGCGGCGACCAGCGCGCCGGTGGCGCCTCGCGCGCAGGCTCGCGCTGGCAGCTTGGCAGCACGCGCGCGCGGCGTGACGCGTCGGAGCGCGCGAGAGCCATGGTCGCACGGTTGCCAGGATGACGGTGCCAAATTGCGGCGGATGGCTGGTCGCAGCCACACTCAGTGAAGTTCAGGCTCGCAGATGCCAATTGCTGCCGTGCGTCGCCGTTGCGCGGAGACGTAGGAGGCGTGGCGTGGCCCCTTTATGCGCGGGGCCATTCGCGTGGCAGCGCGCGCCCCCGGCCCGGCAGACCAGGGCTCGCGAGTCTAGAGAGCAAAGCGGACGGGGTGCACACTTTCGACTTTAAACTTCTTGTCGCTCAGGCCGTTCCGCCAGCCCGCTGCGATTTCATTTTTTGTCGCTCATGGTCTTGCGAAGGTATTTCTGAATGTGCCGGTGACTAATTCTGCTAAGCGTCTTGGTTTCCGCGTGCATGCGTAGCGCTCGTGTAGACGCGTGAAGACGCGCGCTTGATCTCTTGGGCTAAGAACTGCCGTGCACGCAAGGTGCGCTGGCCTAGGTCAGGGAGTCTGCGCCGGCACTTGCCAGCGAGCTCGGCGCACTCGAGCGGGCGAAGTTTGGCGGGGCCTACAAATGCATGGAAAATAAAATCGTGCCGGGCACAGGCGTGCTACTACCGACCCGAGCCTGCGGCCAGATCCTGAAGGTGCTGGTCGCCGAGGGATGGCTGTCGCACCCGCTGCTGCGGGTGAGTTCGTGGTAACAGCGGACGCGGTCGTCGTTGACGTCGTTGCTGTAGTAGCGCTTGCGGTGGTGACCGACGTTGTCGTCGCTGTCGTACTTGCTATCGTAGAGGTTGCTGAAATCGAATTGCATGGGCCGTGCGCGGGCGCGCGGTGGCTTTTGGGGCACGTCTGGCCGCTGGATGCAGCAGTGCGTAGACAGTGCACTGGCGTGACCAGAGATGGTGGGCCGCCGCGGTAGCGCACGTTGGCGGCCCTGCCTGGGCGCCAACGCACTTTGGGAGGCAGTTCGCCCGCGCTGGCAATCCAGCGCGGCGCGCGCGCGCGTTTGGGCGCCGCGGTGTCGCGGCGCGCGCGCGGCACGCGGCGACGCCTTGCGCGGCCGCGTCGCGGCGGCGCGGCCCGTGCGGCCTTGTAGCTTGTCGCGGCGGCGTGGCGCGCCAGCGCGCGTCGCGGGGCGCGCGGCGCGGCCGCGCATTGGCATCGCGGCGCGCAAGCGCGCCGCAGCGCGGCGCCATGGCATCGCGGCGCGCAAGCGCGCACCGCAACCTGGCGCATTGGCACCGCGGCGCGCATGTGCGCGCGACGCAGCGCGACCCGCCTGAGAGCGCGAACCGCAACGCGGTGCACAGCCATCCTCTCCCAGGCCATGCTGCCTGGGCAGATGCGCCCGACAGGTTCTGGCACCTTGCGCTGCTGCGCCGGACAAGAGATCCCCCTGGTCAGCTCATCGCGTAGCCCACCGCTGAAGTGCTGCGCCGCGCGCGCGCGAGCGGCGATCGCGGCCAGCGGGCGCGCGGGGTTTTGATCTCGGGAGCGGCCGAGAGGGGGGCGTCCAAGAGGGGGGGGTGCAAATCATGACCGGCGGCGCGTGCGCGGCCCAGCGGGGGGGCCAGGGGCGCAGTGAAATCGAAAGAGGCGCCATGAAATATGGGGAAATATCATGGCCCCCGCCATGATATCCCCCCCCTAGTCATCGCCCCCCTCTTTTCCGCCCCCGATGTTCGAGTGCTGGAAGAGTGCGTCGATGGTGGCGGTCGGTCGCGCGCTTGGTAGTCGGCAGTTCTGCAGTCGCGATGATCAGAATGTTCCTAATGGTGGCGGGGCCGACGCATGGCGATTCCTCCGTGGTCTGAGCTCCCCCTGACCGGGCCGTCTGTTTCCCGCGCGACGGTGCACCCGCGGGGGCACTTGCGGTCTGGCGTCTGCCTCGTCGCGCCCGCGAGCGCGCCCGGCGGCTCCCCCGGCGAGGCGCAGTGCGGCCGCGAGCGCAGACAGTTCAGGGCGCGGAAGGTGACGTCGTTGAAGAGAGCGGCGCGGGGGGGGGGGGGGGGGGGGGGCGAATGCGCGTTCGCATCCACTTCGCACTCTGCGCAGATTCCGCGGTGCGGTGCTGGAGCTGGCTCGCGCCTGTCCCGCCGCCCGCCGGAAGTGCGGGCGCCGGCAGCGGCGGCGAGCACGGCGGCGACGGCGACGCATGAGATCGGAGGGGGAAGCGTGCCCATTCATCACCATCATGCGTAATCTGTCGCGCGCGCTTGAGCGGCGGCGGCGGCGGCGGCGGGGGCGCGCGGGCCCTATCCAAGCGAGGGGGGGCGGGGGGCGGCCGAGAAGGGGGGGGGGGGGATTCGCGTCAGCAACGCGACCGCGACCATCACGACTACGACACGCCAGAGACCCTACATGCCACAACCAGCCCACCTGATTGAACGCGCTAACCAGACGGCGGAACAACCGCCGACCGCGCTCAAAAGCAACGGCGCAACAGCGTCACTAAAGACGACCTCGCCCACATTCACCACTATCATCCGATGGTCACCTCCACGCCAATTCATACGGGTGCACCTGCCACCGCCCGCGCTCAACGCCCATCATTTACCCGCCAGAAGTGGGCATCAACGCCAAACAGAGGATGCAATACCTTCCCCGGCGACAACTGGCCCCGCAGGCGCAGCGACGCGGCGCGCCTACTTCCAGATGATCGCAGCGCAAGCAATCGCCACGCACCACGAAGCGGCGCGACGAAAAGATAGCCAGATCCAGATCTCCAACCGTCGCATCATCTTCCTCAACAAGGTTGGAGACCCTACGTTCCAGGAGCGCATCGCCAGGCTTCGCGCGCGGCAGGACCGCTGCGAGAAGTATCTCACTTGTTCGCGCGAGCGCTCGCCTGGGGCGCCATTCAGGGGGCCGCCGCCCAAGTGCATGGCAACGCTGCACGAGGCTACTGCCAAGCCCAAACCGACGACCACCAGCGCCGGTCAGTCTACGCAAGCGACATGACGACCCACCACAGACAGGACTGGGCAGTGCTACAATATACCGCGGCACTCACGACCAAAACCTCCTCCCGTCCAATTACCGCAAATGGACCTCATTTGGCCCGGTAGATCCAGGCACGCTCGCTCGTAGTCAGACCGTTAAGACAGACCGCCGACTTGCAATGCAGCTTTCCCCCCTCCACCTCGCGGCTCTTTCGACGCGATGGTGGCGCTCTCTCTCTCTCTCTCTCTCTCTCTCTCTCTCTCTCTCTCTTTCAGGTTTGGGGCTGTCCTGCAAAACCCTGGGTCGCAGCCCTAGCGTTGCACACTTATTTGATTTGAGGCCCCTGCCGTCTCACATCACTGTCCTGCTGCGCGCCTCCTTCTTCCCCTCGCGGTTAATCCAGCGCGATTGGCGGCGCCCCCTTGCAGGTCGAGGACTATCCTGCACAACCCTGGGTCGCAGCCCCAGGATTGCACATCCATGTTACATGCCATGTGCAGGCCGACGTCGAGGGGAACTCGAGGCGCTCCATCCACTCGCTTCGAGATTCTGCACACAAGTACCAACAAAAGTGCCATCGCATTTGAGTGCTCCGCCAGCCTCTGCTAAAGGCCAGCCGAACACAGCTACCCTGCACAACTATTGACCCTTTATCGCTCTCAGCGCTGCTGCTGCGCAAACCTTCTCTTGGCCGCATCGGCGTTGTACCTAATGCCCCCCTTCCTACAAGTGACGGCATTTGCGCAAAACTTGGCAGTCTACATACGCAGCCATCAACCTAGTCTCATCACTTGCTCTACGCAGGCATCAGCGTGCACGGGCAAACAGAAGCAGCCGATGCATCATCTCTTTCATGGTCTGTTCTGGTTATGTACTGCTTGCTGGCGTCAGTTGCTACAGGTTGCTTCCACCAAGTGTTCGAGGCTTTCGAAACTAGTGCGCCATGTTTTTAACTCTTGTGAGGTTAGGGTGGGAGACAGCGTACACCAGCCAGCCGCACTTCGTTACCAGCAAGCCTGTATCCACATGCTATGCCAGGTAACCTGCAGAGCTAGCATAATTGTTGCCTCGCACCGGCAAGCCTCACAGTGCATACCCAGCCTCACTCTCACATCTTCGACTATTGTTCCCGCGCCTCGTTGTGCACCTAAACTACGGACATTACTTATGGTGACGGTGGCCCCTCCACCTAGGAACCGAATAGCGGGCCTGCTGCTGGCAAAAAGAGCGGGCCTACTGCTGGCATGAGGGAATTTCCACTTTAACGTTCAAGCCTTAATGTCCCACAAGGCTCATACGTCTTTATATGTATGCCAATGCAACTCAGCGTGCACAAGCATTTTTCTCCTGTCCTAGACGCTCATTCATGTGAGCAATCTGTCCACATGGGCGGACGAGTTGCAGCGTGCGCACTCGACAAAATCAGAGTGTACTTGTTTCAGTTTCATGTCATTTCGTCACTATCTGCTTCGAACTAAATAATATGATGATACTATCACGGCCAGCGGTACAGGCCAAGTTGATTCCAGACAGGCCAGCTTGCGTTGGCCAGCCTGCGCATCACATAATAATGCAGCAGGACCGTGGCACACTCACCCTCCGATCGGTGTGCGCATAACTTAAGGAACAGCCTGTACATCCTCTGAATGTTCCTGGTGTGTTCTTGCTTTCGGGCGTTAAGTGCTACAGGCTGTTTCCACAAAGAGCTCTGGCCTCCACACGTGCCCTCTCTCCATGCACTCTAGCAATAAGTATAGTTTATGTTCGCTGCATGTTGCCAAGATGGCACCTGCTATGGAAGAGTGGGAGTTAGATGGTATGTGGACGGCAGTGCAGGAGGCTAGCACTGACATGCGACTTGGGGTCAACCAAAAGCCTGGGCAGCAACCCTAGAACTGCACAGTCAAAACTGCGCCACCGCACTCTGTCGTTCTTGCTTTTGCACCGTTCGCAGCGTGTACCTAATGAAAGTTGACCTTCGCTATGTGTTACTAGTTTTGTACTCGTTTGGGGCGTCATCACATGGTACAAGCTGCGTTACCTGGCGGGCGCCTGTTCTACCTGCCCTTTTACACTGTCTCTACTGACCGCCTTAGCCGCGGCGCCCGCCAGGTACCCTTCATGTCTTGCTGCAGTTCAAGAGCGCCACACGCGTAAGCGTAAGGTCTGGCCGACGCAAAAAGGAGGAGGGGGCGGAGGAGGAGGAGGAGGAGGAGGAGAGAAAGGGGGGGCCCTCCCTGGCAGGGGGCCCCGCGGGCGCCCTCCTCTGCGGCACCAGCCCTGCGAGGTAGCCCCCGTGGGGCACCCGCGTCGTGTCCTCCAGGCTGAGCCGCAGCAGGCCCCGCCCAAGGCCCGCCTCGGCCTGAGGTCCGGGCGCCGGCGGGCCGTCCCAATGCAGACGACGACGACGACGACGAAGACGGCGACGACGAAGACGACGACGACGAAGACGACGACGACGAAGACGACAACAACGACGACGGCAACACGAAGCAACCCCACATCCACTGGGGGGGCACCGTCACTGGCCCAGAGCCGGGCGCAGAATCTGGCAGGCCCGTGGGGGGCGGAGGGTCAGGGTCAGGGATAGGAAGCAACTTCTGTGAGGTCTTCGAAGAACGGTGCAGGGCTGCTACCAAGCCAGATCAGGGGGCCACTGAGACGAATCACGCCCGATTACGGTCAGGATTAAGCCGAACTGCGCCAGACTAAGCCGACTTTTGTGGGAACGATATTGACTTGGGCCCGTATTCGACCCACCATGGATACATCAGCATCGATGCTGCGTTTAAGCTTCCACGACTTGCACCTTCTTTATAACAAGGTCAGGCAGGGGAGGCAGGGGAGGGCGGAAGTGAACATCATTTAACCGATCCAGCTCCCCCTGGCCTCCCTCCTAACTCTCATTCCCACCGTCCTCCCTCAGCTGAGACCTCGACGAGCCCTGGGACCACGCGTCCCAAATGCTTCGGGACGAAAAGCCAATCCTACGTTGTCGGAATTCCGAAAACACGTGTGTCTGGGATCGCCCCTCCCTCCCCCGCTGCCCACCGCGAGACGTTTTTTTTGACAGAATTCCGACGCGCCGTGCCGTGCCATGCTTGATATATGGGCTCGCAGATCTGTCGCAGTCTAAGTGGTCGGCACCAACAAGTACATACAGACATAGACCCACATACAGACATACATACGCACGTACATACAATCGAACATGCCGACATACATACGTCAAGTTCGTGTCGTGCCGACTTCGGCGTTGGTTTCTGACACCGCGGGGATCGTTCAACCTTGAACGATCGGCCATTTCCGAAACGTCCAAATCGTTCCACATCGAACGATTCTGGGTCGCCCGCGACGTCCAACGTTGAACGCCGCTGGCGGGTTCGCCGCCCGTCGACACGACACGAACCTACCGTACGTGCATGTACATACCTACATGTATACGTGCACGTATACATGCATATCTGTATGCTTCCGGACACAAAGAGCACTGGGCAGTGGTTGCAACCGCTGCAACGCTCGAGCTGCTTAAAGCTGCAATGACTGCAACGGCTGCAACAGATTTGTGCAGTGGCTACAACGCTAGAGCTGCACGCGACTTGGTTTCGTTGAACATTTACCCTTGACTTGGTTTCATGTTCAAAACGTCCCCGACGAACCTACATTGTGGTTGGCTGTTGTTCAAGCGCCTGTGTTGTTTGTTTCCAAGGCGCCTCAGCGCGTCTTGAAAATCATGACCGAGGATCTCTTGGGGGGACAGGCCTGCACGACGACGCTTCCTGGAACCTCTGCCAGCCGCTGCCGCTAAGCTGCCCAGCTCCCCGTGGCGGACAGGACAGGGAGAGCGGGGAACCTTTTGTCCCGCGGGGACTCCAGCTGCAGCATCTGGCCTGGCGGAAGGCAGGCTCAGGAAGGAGGGCGTCAGCAGGTGCAGCGGAACGCTGCTGGCGCCAAGCCGAGGGGAGCGAGGGGAAGAGGGCGGGGCGATGGCGGCCACGCGGCCACGTCAGCGTGGAGGGGTCGACAGGTCCTCCACGGCCCCGGGTGGCGCGGCGCCTGCCAGCGGCCAGGCTCGTGCCGCACCGAGCCGGCGTCTCTTCCTGCGAGGGGAAGGGGGCGAAGGGGCCGGGCGCTGCCACTGGGCCAGCCCAGGCCTCCTCTCGTTGGGAGACCGCCGGAAGGGTTTTTGCCCATGTTCAGCCTCTGGGGGCCCTCGCCGGGCTACGGGGCCATCGAAAAACGAGCCAGGACGAAGAAGCGGTCCCAGGGAGCAGGATCCAGGCCTCTGGGGACCCAGTTGTGGAAAAGTGCGACGTCGGAGATCTGGGGAAATGTCACGAGGTACCATCTGGGCGTCGTGGGGGCTGCTCCGGAAGCCCGGCAAAGGCTTCACCCTGGGCCCGGACCACTTCCGGCAACACCCCGAAAAGGTGGGGACGGGCGCAGGAAGGGCAAACACCTGTCCCCCGATGGCGGCACCCACGTGCCACATGCTCCCGGGCAGGGTGGGGCCCCCGGGCCCTCATCGGCGATGCCTGGGCAGTGGAGGGAGGGTCGTCGACTCTCCCGCGCCAATCCCTCCCCTCTGTTGGCACGACTGCTGTGGGTCCTGAGGAAGACGGGCTCTGGATCCCAGGGCCAGCTTTCATCCCGAGTTGTTTTCGCTGTCGATCAGGGGGCCCACGGAGCGCGCAGTGAGACAAGAGACAGCGAAAAACATCACGACGATTTTACCTCAGGACCACTCTCCTTCGTTGCCTCTTTGGCCCCCCAGGTTCGGGTGCACGAAAGGAGTGACCCTAGGTATAAGTGACCTTTGGCGCTGGGCTGCGGCGAAAGAAGGGCCTGGGGGGGGCGGCGAAACCCGTTCGCGCATGCCGCTGCTGTTGCATGTCATTCAGCGAAGAGGTCGCTCTTGCCCAGTGGGCCCGCGCCAGAGGTCACTCTGTAGACAGGGCACCCTTACCCAGACCCCCGACGTCGTGATGCTTGCACAAAGTGGACCCTCGGAGGTCTGGACCACTTCCCCAAAACCGTCTTTCCACTCCGAATCGTTTTCGCTTGACCCCTGGGCCCGAAAAGGGCCCCAAAAGGCCGACAGATATCTCTCTCTCACACACGCACAGACACACACACACACAAACACACACACGCACACATGCACATATCGACACACACACACAACACACACACACACGCGCACGCACGCAAGCACGCACGCACGCACGCACGCACGCACGCACGCACGCACGCACGCACACACACACGCACACACACACATACACACACACACACGCACATATACACACACACACTCTCGTTAGCTTCGCGACTGGTTGGCCCAACGCAGCGAGGGCAACAGTAGGACGCGCTACGCCGATTACAACCGAGCGTGTGCCGATGGGGGGTTCACCGACAAGCGGGTGACGGATGCAGAAGAAAGATGCGGAAGGGCGTGCTCGTGAGCCAGTGGCATGCGAAGACCGCCCATAGGCTGTGCGCGTGAGAAACGTCGTACGCGGCCTGCTTGGGGGCGTGTGCGACGAGGGCACTCACGACGATGCCGCGACTGCGGCGGCGGTGTCCGCCAGGAAGGGCGGCGTAGCTGGGGGCCGAGCCAACAGGAAACGTGGTCTGGGCAGCAGAGACCTCCCAACTATGGCGGCTGCGCCAGCGCCAAGGTGAACGACCCACCAGTGTAACGGCAGCAAGAAACACACACACACAGGCACACAGACACACACACACACACACACACACACACACACACACACACACACACACACACACACACACACACACACACACACACACACACACACACACACTTTCCGACGTTTTAGTCGGAACGAGAGGAGGTATGAAGGTGTGTGCCTTTCGTGTATTGGGGTCTCCCTACTGGGGTAATTACGAGTAGATGGGGTCGGGGAGTCGCGCCGCATCGCGGATTCATCACAGATGAATCGGTGATGTATCGGTGATGTCTGCGATGCATCGGCGACGTCAGTGTCAGCGTGGCTCCACATCGAGCCGCATCGCCGATGCATTGGCGATGCAACACGATTCTCCGACCCCATCTGCTCGGGCCCCATTTGGGAGGCCTTTCGTGGTTCGTCGGCCCGCCCAGGGAGAAGTGAGAGGGGGCAGGCCTTCTCAGAAGGCGGCGGGCCTTATAATTGTCGGAAACCCTCGCGCCTCCTGAGAATCTTCCCGAGGCTCCCCCGAGGACGGAGACTGCTCCCCCGAAGGCGCGAGGGCTCCTGAGAAGCCCCGCCGCCTTCCGAGACGGCCTGCCCCCCTCTCGCTTCCCCCCCTCTCGGGAGGGGGGGATAGCAAAGGGGGAGGGGTGAGAATCAGCTCACGTAGCTGATTTTCCCGGCGCCTCCCGGCGACGGAGGCGGCCATGTATCGAGGAACGGGCCCCTCGGTGGGGCTGAAACCAGCTGCATGCAGTAGATTTCGTACCCCCCCTTTCCCTATCCCCCCCCTTTCGTTCGGCCCCACCATCGGGCCCGCCGCCGAGTCTTCGTCCCCCGGTCCTGCCGCCCTGGCTCCCTGGCGCGACGTTTTCGTCGCCGCGCCGCTCGGCGAGCGGCGGCCGCGGCGACTGCGAGCCGCCGGCCCCCCGCGAAGCCCGCGGCCTCCGCCAGACCGGCGGCGCCCGCGCCGGCGGCAGCAGCAGGGCGGGCGCGTCCGGGCTGGGGACGTCCTCTGGAGCGACGATCCAAGACGGGTCTTGCGGCAGTCTTGCGCGGGATGGCACAGCGATCTGACGCCGCCGCTTTGCGCGGGCCGCCAGCGCGGCGCGCCACACTGGGAGCGAGGGAGCCGCCGCGCGACCTTGCGCTCGGCTGCACGCAGGAGTGGCCCAGGGTAAGAGTGGCCTTTGGTGCGCGGCTTTTTGGGTGCCGCGGGGGGACCAAACACAAGCGCCCAAGACGGTGATACCGCATCGCGTTCGGCGATCTGTGGACCCCAGTGGGCCCGCACCAAAGATCACTCTGGCGAAGGGTCACTCTCACGTGAGTCGATAGATCCGAACGAGGATCAATTGGAAATCTGAGCCCTGGCGGTTCTGGAGGGTGTATCGGGCGCCGCGGCCTACTCAGAGCGTTCCAGAGCGCTCTGAGAGCGTTCGGGAACGCTCTGGAACGGATCTGTCCTTGTCCTAGCCCCGCCCGACCTGGGCCCTCACAGGTGCCCTCAGTTTCAGCTTGACGGGCGCTAAGACAGCCGCGTCGCAAACAACTCTCTAGTGCAATTCAGGCGTGTGGGTTACTGGGCGACCCTGAGGAGCTCAGGAAACGAAGGGAACCCTTGTTCTCACAAGAACCGGTCGATCGTGTTGACAATGTTGCATCAAGATGGGGTCTAGGGCCTTCTAGGGTTCCAGGCGTAATGTGTTGGCGATGTTGCAATGATGTTCGCAATGCCAGATCTCAGAGAAGGCCTGCTGCTTCCCAGAAGGCATCGGCATTCGTAGAAAAGAAAGCCCATGTTACGCCCGGGAGGCTTCCAATATTGGTAGAGGCCGAGCGGGCTTCTAACGAGCCACAGGTTTTCTTATCCTCAGAAGGCCGCCCCCTTCGCGCCAGCACCTCGCGAGCAATGCCAATGCCCCCTAAGCCAGGACACTGCTGACCAAGGCTTTGAAACCTCCACTCAGAGAGAACGAGTAACGGATACTGCTTCGACCTGCGGCTGCAGTTCCGTGGGCGCCCCAGTGTCCCTTTTTGCCAGAGAGTCCCCGTTGAAGGGGGCCCTGGGAATCCTCGCAGGGGCTGTCGCCAGACAGGGACATGCGACCCACGGGCGAGGAGGGCGAAGGCTCGGCCGGCGCCGCCCACGCCTGGGCTGGGACCGCGCTGTCACCGGAGAAAGACACGCGGCCGCAGGGCGAGGAGGGCGAGCGCTCGGCCAGCGCCACCCGCGCCTCGGCCCCACCCGCAGGCCCGCGGCACTGGCCGAGGGTCTCGGCGAGATGGCCCATCACGTGCCCGTGCTGGCGCAGCACGTCAGTCCACCCCAGCAGGGACGCCAGCGCGCGCACAGCCTCGCGGCCCTGCGCAGTGCGCTGCACGACGCTCGCCTCTGCCGCCCTCGCGGCCTCTGCCTCCTGCCGAGCGAAGCGCAGCTCCTCGGAGAGCCGCCCCTCGGTCCGCCGCGCGGCCTCCAGCTCCTGCCCCGCAGCCTCCGCCGCCTTCCTCACCTCCTCCTCGCTCGCGCGGAACGCGTCCGCCCTGCCCTGGCAGCTGGCGATGGCCTCCTCAAGGGCGCACAGCTCCTCGGTGAGCCTGCCGCGCTCCCTGCGCAGCGCGCCCGCCTGCTCCTCAAGGGCCTTCTGCTGCGCCAAGCCTCGCGACAGCGCGGCCCCCTCCCTGGCCAGCTCGGCCGCCAGGGCCTGCCGCCGGGCCAGCAGGCCCGAGCGCTCCGCCTCGCTGGCCGCCTCCTCAGTGGCGGCGTGCGTGCCGACGGGCCCCACCGACTCCGCGGCCGGCAACCACTCGCCGGCGACCCCGCCGGCTGTCGCCGTGGGCTCTTCCAGCGCGCGGCCGGCGGGCACGAGACCCGGCGCTGCCCCTGGGGGGAGTGCATCCGGCCGCTGGGGCACAGCACTGGCCTCGGCCTGTGCAAGGCAGCCCTCGTCCCCTCCAGAGTGCTCGACTCTGAACTGCATGCGCCAAGAGCCGCGCCTGGTGAGCCTGATTTCGTCGCGGTCGCTGAGCGACATGCTCTGCAGCTTGCCGAGCGTGTGCATCGCCTCACCTGCCGCGCCAATGCTGTTGCTGGCGTCCTTGATCACGTAGGTGCCGTTGCTGCTGGCGTCCTGCACCTCCCAGCCGCCCGCATCAGGCCTCGGCACAATGCAGCAGTGGACCCCGCTCACGTGAGGGCCTACCAACTGGAGATCGCAGCTCTCGCCCCGCCCGATTCTGGTAGGGCCGTCGCGCCTTAGCACGTACCGCTGCGCTATCTGCGCCGCCTGGCAGCCCGGCCCAGGCTGCACCAGCAGGACGGCAGGCGGCACCCACGACGCCTGGGGCGATGCGTGCGGTCGCGGCTGGCCCGTTGGCGCACCTGGCCGCAGTGTCGCTGTGGATTCGCTCGGCAGCATGACCACAGGCGGGTGTGGCCACATCGCTGCGGCGCCGCCCGTGCACAGGTGGCTCGAGCCCGAGGAGGTCCCAACCCCAGGCCACAAGCCCGCATCGGCCAGCGTTTGCTCACAGTCGTCCCCCAGGAATCCCCAGATGCATAAGAGTGGTCCCGAAGCCGAGTGTGAGCAGAGCCCAGGAGTCATGGGCTTCCGTCCTCGCGAGTCCTTCAAATCGTTTCCAGCCGCACTGGCGAGGGAACTCCCGGCAGCCACCTTGGGGTGCACGGGACGTTGCAAGAAGGGCATCGGAGGCAAGGGCGTGAAAGACCAGTCCTAGCAAGAACATCGTAGGCAGCCATCGCGAACCCCCCCCCGCCCTGGGAGGTCCCCACAGGCCTCTGCTCCCGAAGCCCCTCGAGATGGCCGCTGAAGGCCCTTGGAGATGGGGGCCGCGGGGGGGCTCCTGGAAGCTTCTGAAGGGGAGCCGCCGCTCGCCAAGAGGGCGGGGGATCGGGTTGCGAAGTCCCTCTGGGAGGGGGGGGGGGGCGTGGAGGCCACTGGAGTTCCTTGGGCGCTGCGCTGCCGGAGGGTCCTGTGGGTAGTAGCCCCTGGGGCCCCAGCAGAGAGGGAGCTCAGCAAGATCCCGGGCTGGCTCCCGGACGGCCCCAACGCGCACGGCGAGAGAATGCCCCAAGGGGGCTTCCCGGAGGCGCCAGGAGACCCCACGGGGGGGAGGACTCAGGAAGGGCCCCGAAGGAGATTCAAGGAAGGGACCAAAGAGCCCAAGAAGCTCCCGAGGCCCAAAGGAAGGCCCCCCGGGAGGGGACCCCCAGGGAGTGCCCCTCAAGGGGGGCGGGACCCAGGCAGTGCGCCACAGGGCGCACGCCGGTGGGCGGCCGCCCCGCTTTGCAACACCCACATGGCTCGCGTGGCGCCCCAGTCGTGAAGTCTGATGCGTGCTCGCGCCTGGTTTCTGTGGTCGAGGCCCGCGCGGACCAGCACACTTCGCCATTCCAGGGCCACACTGCCCATAGCGCTCACCTCCTTCATGACTCGGGCAGTCCTCGTCGCATTCGCTTCCTGCACCGTCTCGCTCGTTCGCCACCGAGGCCTTCCTCTCCCTAAGCCAGCACGCGCCACATGCTCAAAACGGTTCTGAGGCGCGCGTCGCATCACACATCACGTGACGCATGCACTGGAAGATGACAAAAGGCTTGCTTGACCGTGTGCACCAATCGTGAGTCATATACTCCAGTAGAAATGGCAGACTTGACCTTGAATTGCTTTCGACATCGATGCAACTTGATAGTGGCAACCAAGGCTGTTCCGCACGTGATCATGGATTGCACAAGGGCAGTTCCGCGCGCATCTTGGCTAGGGCTTCGAGTGCAAGGGCTCGCGCGCTCATGTTTCTTTCCAAGGGTATGTGCATCTGAACGAGGAGACAGAATCTGCTGTCCTGGTGGGTCAAACAGGCTGCGAGGCGGAGGTTCCCTTTCCGCACCCCCTCACTCATTACGAGGCAGTCACGCTTGCGAGTCCACATTCCCCTGTAAAGCACTACGCATTTGCGCTCTCGAAACCATGATCCTCCACAACATACATCGCTTTCGCATCGCGCTTCTGGAAGCCACAGTACCTATAAACTACCGCACTCCCGATGCCACAATCTCTCTTGTAGACTACTGCGCGCTCGCGCTCCCGCAGCCACATCCCCTCGTAAAGTCAGACTCGCGTTCCCGAGGCAATACTCCCTTGTAAATCACAGCGCGCTCGCGTTCCCGAGGCCGTGACCCTTTTTGTAAATTGCCACGCGAGGGCATTATTCCGAGTAAATTGCAAAGATTTCGCGCTCGCGATGCCATACTATTGTAAAGTACGACGCG
This sequence comes from Prorocentrum cordatum, assembly GCA_963575745.1. NCBI lineage: Eukaryota > Dinophyceae > Prorocentrales > Prorocentraceae > Prorocentrum > Prorocentrum cordatum. The sequence continues at coordinate 717,335 of CAUYUJ010011558.1, read as the reverse complement.
CTCGGGATCCCGAAACACAAACTCCACTGTGAGTTGCGACTGTTTCGCGCTCCCGAGGCCATGTGCCCTCCCATATTACGATTGCTTCGCGCTCCCATGCCACACTCCCTTCCGCAAATGACCAAGTACACATTCGCACTCTCGAAACTGCAATCCCTCGTGCGTTACATCACGCTCGCGCTGCCGAAGTCACAACCTATTGTAACTTACGACGCGTTAGTGCTCCTGGGGTCATACACCTTTTTTGAATCATCATGTTTCGCGTTCCTGGGGCAACAGTGCCTTGTTAATTACTATTAGAACCATCGCGCACGCGCGCTTCGCGCGCGCTCAAGTGCTAGCTAGCTTGAAGGATTGCGCGCAGCGGAGGGAAGCAGAGAGGCCGTCTTGGGGCATCTTGGAGCCTCTTTGGGGCTTCTTGGGAGCCTCTTGCCTCTTGGGGCCTCTTGGGGGCCTCTTGGGGCCTCTTGGGGCCTCATGGGGGCCTCGTCGGGGCATCTTGGAGCGGAGAGCTTGATTTTTCAGTTCGCGTTCTCTCTCTTGGGCCCCTCTTCGGACCTTTTTGGGGACCCTCTGGCGCCGTCTTGGGCGGCACTCTGGGGCCGTCTCGGGGCTCTCTTGGGCCCGTCTTGGGGCCCTCTTGGGGCCCACTTAGGCCGTCTTGAACGGTTTTGGGAGCCTCTTGGGCGGTGCTTTAGCGCAGAAAACACGAAAAAACGAAAATGCCAGAACAATTGAAACAAAAACAAATTACGCTACCGAGGAACCCCACATACTTATATTATGGCTGGGGTGATGATAGCTGAAAAGAAGCATGTGAGAATGATGTTGGTGGCCGTTCCCTGCGCGCCCCCTCTGATGTCGAGAAAATGGCACGCCTGCTGCGCCGTGCGAGCCTGCAGCGGATAGAGACCGCACCCCACGCGCACCCCCCTTTGTTATCGAGAAAGTGCCGCGCCTGCCGCGCCCTGCACGCCTGACACGCATAGAGACCGCACCCCCTCTGGTGTCGAGAATTCCCACGCCTGCCATGCTCTGCGCACCTGCAGCGCATAGAGACCGCACCCCCTGCGCATCCTCCCGGTGTCGAGAAAATGCCGCGCCTGCCGTGCCCTGCGCGCCTGCAACGCATAGAGACCGCACCCCCTTGTTCACCCCCTCTGGTGTCGAGAATTCCCACGCCTGCCGCGCCCTGCGCGCCTGCAACGCATAGAGACCGCACCCCTCTGCGCACCCTCCTGGTGTCGAGCAAATGCCGCGCCTGCCGTGCCCTGCGCGCCTGCAACGCATAGAGACCGCACCCGATGTGCACCCCCTCTGGTGTCGAGAATCCCCACGCCTGCCGCGCCCTGCGCGCTTGCAGCGCATAGAGACCGCACCCCCTGCGCACCCTCCTGGTGTCGAGAAAATGCCGCGCCTGCCGTGTCCGCGCCTGCAACGCATAGAGACCGCACCCCCTGTGCACCCCTTTCTGGTGTCGAGAAAATGCGACGCCTGCCGTGCCCTGCGCGCCTGCAACGCACAGAGACCGCACCCGATGTGCACCCCCTCTGGTGTCGAGAATTCCGCACGCCTGCCGCGCCCTGCGCGCCTGCAACGCATAGAGACCGCACCCCCTGCGCACCCTCCTGGTGTAGAGAAAATGCCACGCCTGCCATGCCCTGCGCGCCTGCATAGAGAACCCCCTGCGCACCCTCCTGGTGTCGAGAAAATGCCGCGCCTGCCGTGCCCTGCGCGCCTGACGCGCGCCCCCTGTTCACCCCCTCTGGTGTCGAGAATTCCCACGCCTGCCGCGCCCTGCGCGCCTGCAGCGCATAGAGACCGCACCCCCTGCGCACCCTCCTGGTGTCGAGAAAATGCCGCGCCTGCCGCGCCCTGCGCGCCTGCAACGCATAGAGACCGCACCCCCTGTGCACCCCCTCTGGTGTCGAGAAAGTGCCACGCCTGCCGCGCCCTGCGCGCCTGCAACGCATAGAGACCGCACCCCCTGCGCACCCTCCTGGTGTCGAGAAAATGCCGCGCCTGCCGTGCCCTGCGCGCCTGCAACGCATAGAGACCGCCTGCTCTGGTGTCGAGCACGCCTGCCGCGCCCTGCGCGCCTGCAGCGCATACCGCACCCCCTGTGCACCCCCTCTGGTGTCGAGAATCCCCACGCCTGCCATGCCCTGCGCACCTGCAACGCATAGAGACCGCACCCCCTGCGCACCCTCCTGGCGTCGAGAAAATGCAGCGCTTGCCGTGCCCTGCGCGCCTGCAACGCACTGAGACCGCACCCCCTGTGCACCCCCTCTGGTGTCGAGAATTCCCACGCCTGCCGCGCCCTGCGCGCCTGCAACGCATAGAGACCGCACCCCCTGCGCGCCCTCCTGGCGTCGAAAAAATGCAGCGCCTGCCGCGCCCTGCGCGCCTGCAACGCATAGAGACCGCACCCCCTGTGCACCCCCTTTGGTGCCGAGAAAGTGCCGCGCCTGCCGCGCCCTGCGCGCCTGCAACGCATAGAGACCGCACCCCCTGCGCACCCTCCTGGTGTCGAGAAAGTGCCGCGCCTGCCGTGCCCTGCGCGCCTGCAACGCATAGAGACCGCACCCTCTGCGCACCTTCCTGGTGTCGAGAAAGTGCCGCGCCTGCCGTGCCCTGCGCGCCTGCAACGCATAGAGACCGCACCCCATGTGCACCCCCTCTGGCGTCGAGAATCCCCACGCCTGCCGTGCCCTGCGCGCCTGCAACGCATAGAGACCGCACCCTCTGCGCACCCTCCTGGTGTCGAGAGAGTGCCGTGCCTGCCGTGTTTTGATCAGACTTCTCTTCCAGCCGCGGGTGCAGCGCAGCAGGGAAGAGAAGGAGAGGGAGGAGGGAGGAGGAGGAGACGCGTGTGAGACGCGGAAGGGAAGAAAACCAGAACCCCACGAAGCATGTGGGGAATGAAAATCAACGATTTTGCCCTCTCGGGGTGCTCCTGGGCGGCATCGTAAAGGCCTTTTGGGGCGTCTTGTGGGCCTCCGGGGCAATTTAAAACGCATCGTGCGTCGCCAGAGACCCCTCGACGGCGTCTTGGGGGTGTCTCGAGACCGTCTGGGGCCGTCGGGATTGCTGTCTGAGGGCTCCCCGGGGCTTGCGACGCGTGCGCGCTCCCGCGGCCACAGTCACAATGCACGAGGTGCAGTCTGGTGTAATCTATCTTGTGCAACCAGTGTAACACAGTCTACGTGGTGAAATGAACGTCGTGCGGTCGATGGTCTCGCGAGTGCCCCCCTTATTTGGTATCGCAACTACTCAGCCAGCCAGCAACCAACACCAACTGCCAACCACCTACAGTCAAAACTTATGGCAAGGATGCGCGACAAGGATGCAAGGGCGTTGGACGTCCATGTCGAAGCTTCTCGAGCGGGGCTGGCCATCGAACGTGGTTGAGGATGGACCGACGATGACCGACGAGGCACGGATGCAGTGGTACCCTTGGGAAGTCGATCATCCTTAGTATTAATGTTGACTGTATTTCGACAGCAGGCCACCCTGCCGAGTTGCCAGCCAGCCAACCTACGGGCTAACGAACCAACCAACCGAACAGGCGTAGCCACGCAGGCAATCGTAGGGAGGGAGGGCCGGCGGCAGAGAGCGACGCCATTCAGCTAACTGGAAGTCTACAGATCCGGCCACTCCCGCCCTGCCGTGTTGGGCACAATGCTTGGCCTCAACTGCTCAATCAGTTCCTGGCGCTTCCCGCCCGTAGCCCGACCTGCGGCGCCGGACCACTTCCGCATTCTTGCGCCCGCTGAGCCTCGTTCGCCAGAGCCTGGTCAAAACCTTCGTGAGAGTCCCTCCGGGAGGCCCCACTCTGCCGGCGCTCCCCCGCGGGCCGCCCCTTGTGCAAAGGCCTCCGGCGGCCCCAGACGGCCCCGCGACGACCCAAGACGGCACCAAGACGAGCCAAGAGAGCCCTGAGAGAGCCCCCAGACAGCCCAAGAGGGCCCGAGATTGCCCAAAAGCGCCCCAAGACGGCCCACGATTGCCTCAAGACGGCATGAGGAGCGCCCAAGACGCCCCAGGAGAGCTCTAAGTTCCCCGCGGGGGCTCCAAGATGCGAAAATCTTATGGGTGGTTGACGGCTGTCGGCGCTATGTCGCTTCGAGAGCTCAACACTTCAAGACAGCCCAGGAGGGCTCCGAGATTTGCCCCAAGACAACCCCAGAGGCCCCCATGAGGGGTCAAGAGAGCCCAAAGAGGGCACCAAGAGAAGCCGAAGGGGGACCCAGTAGGCGAAATCGAAGGGGATTTCGGAGACTGTCCCCGAAATATTGCCGCTGAGACCCTCAACATTCCCCCAAGGGGCCCCCAAAGAAACCCCCAAGAGGCCTCCAAGAGGCCCCCGAGAGGCCTCCTCAGAGGCCCCCAAGACGCCCCAAGAGGCCCCTCCAGAAGCCTGCAAAGTCTCAACAGACCTCCAGAGGACTGAACTCCAAAGATCCCAAGCCTCCAAACAAACCTGCCCCCGTACCATACGCTTAATGCCCTCAAAAGACCCCCCAAGACAACCATCGACATGGATCCAGGACCCCCCGAGCATGAACCAATCGCCAGGCAACTCTTCGCCCACAGTGACACTCCTGGGGAGCGGCCGGTGATGCGCCGCTGGTGTCCTCGATAATAACAACAACCATCGATCTGGTGTGTAACTTTGAAAGAAGCTTAGTTGATGCGTCAGGTCTGCTGAAACTACATCCTGAGCTTTAGCTCTGCTGGGGGAACGTGCAGGGGTGGCTCTGCCAGGGTAGGGGGAGGGGGGGCAATAAATTCCCCAACCGCCACAAGATGTGCCAAATGGCGCAGGAGGCCAACAAGACGGTCCAACAGGCGCACGAGGCGGCCCAAGGGGCCTCCAAGACGCTTCAGAAGGGCCTCAAGAGGACCCCACAAAGGCCCCAAGAGGCCAACATCAGCAAACTCCCGTGGGTATGCGGTATGAGTTCAGCAAGATTAACCGTTCGATCTCCAGAGCGCCCAAGACGGTCCAAGAGCTCTCCAAGACTGGCCCTAGAAAGCCCAAGAGGCCCGAGAGCGCCCAAGAGGGTCCCAAGATGGCACAGGAGGCCGGGCCCCTGAGACGACCCCAAGACGGCCCCAAGAGGGGAACTCAAACTGACTCTTCGAGCCCATGGCCCCAAGATGACCCCCCAGGCCTTCAAGAGGCTCCCGAGGCGCCCCTGTGAGGCCCCAAGAAGTGTCTCAGAGGCCCCCAAGAAGCCCACAAGAGCCCCAAAGAGGCTTCCAAGATGTCCCCCACCAGGCCACTAAGAGACTCCAAGAGGCGCCACCTCAAGCGATGCCAAGCCAGATGTGCATGGTCTGACTTGTCATTTCTGGGGAGCGACATCGCTGAACTAAGACACCTCTTCGTTCCTCGCTACGCGGTGGGGGCCCTCAAGCACCAGGAGCACCCCAAATCTGCGTCACAGACTGGATGGCATTGAAATGTGATGCATGGAAAGACGGAAGCACCTCTGGCCCGTCAGCCACACTCCTGGCGGAAAGGACCGACACCCCGAGACCACTCCAGTCAAACTTTGGTCACCCGCCAAGGTAAAGACTGCGGTTAGCCTCGGCCCGCAGAAAGGGACAACGTCAGACTGAGGTAGGGACTCCGAGACAAAACGGCCATGGGCTAAAAACGGCTGTGACTTCTGTCTGGCCGCAGGCCAACTTCACAACAGGAATGCGAAACAATTAGACAGGTCAGTTTCCAACCACCCACCAGCCTAGAGAGGGCCTACGTAGAGTCACCGGGTATACTTTACAGGTGCCAAGAGAGGGGAAGGGAGCGGGGGGAAGAGAGAACGAGAGCCAGAGAGACCCAAGAGACTCCGCGCAGACCTCCGAAGGCTTGGGCTTATGCGGATTTGGCATATTGCTGATGCCCTCCGGGGCAGCCGCAACCCTGATCGGTCGGGTGGGGCACGTGGGCTCTCCCATCTCTGGAGACGGTGCTCGTGAATGTTGGTTGGTGGGAGCTGTTGGTCGCGGAGTGCGGCAAGAACTGGGGGCGGGAGAGGAGGCGTGGGCAGCAGGGGAGGAGGAGACGAGCGATGCCCCCCCCCCCGGCCTTCTCGGGGGCCACCAGCTTCACTGTGGCGCCGAGGCGGCAGCGCACGTCGAAGTCGAGGGGCTGTTCTGCCTGATGGCTTCCCTTCTTCCTCCTCCTCCTCCTCCTCCTCCTCCTCCTCCAACTTCCATCTCCCCCTTCTGGGAGGGGGTTACCCCTCCCTCTACCTCCTCTCCTGGGGCTGGAGGGGAGGGGCCGCGAGGTGTCAGAGGGTTGGTTTGTTGGTCCAAGATGGCTCCAGGAGGGCCTCAGAGAGCCGAAAATGGACTCCAAGGTGGCTCAAAATGGCTCAAGACAGCTCAAGATGGCTTTCAACTTGCTCCAAGAGGCCCCAACACCGCCCTAAGACGGCTCCAAGTGGCCACGGAGCCTCCCAAGGAAGCCACCAAGATGCCTAAATCCTTGCAAAACAAGATGAAGGAAATCCATGGTAGTTGCCTTCTCGCCTTTTCGCCTTCGATGGCCTTCCGAGGCCTCGAGATGGCCCCAAGGAGGCCCAAGAGAGCCCCAAGGGAAGCCCAAGAGGGCTGCAAGACGGCCCCAAGAGCGGCAGAAGAGCGCCCCAAGAGGGGTCCAAAAGGTGATTTCAAGGGCTTGGGCGACGCTACTGTGGTACCCCTCCTTTCTTTGATCGATGTCCTCCAAAATGGCTCCAAGATGACCCCCAAATCTCCCGAGAGTGCCCCAAGAGACGCCCAGGAGGCCCCCAAGGGGTCCTCAAAAGGCTCCCATGAGACCCCCCCCAGCCCCATAAAACTCTCCCGAGGCACCCAAGACTCTCCAAGAGGCCCCCTGGACGGCCAAGAGGCCCCAAAGACGCCCCAAAGGGACTCCAAGAAACAGCTCTTCAGAGACATCAGAAGTGACTCCGGGAGGCATCTGAGAGGCCTCTGGCCTATTCTGCTCGCCCTCCTCCTCCAAATCCTCATCCGCCTATTCCGCCTCCGACCTCATCCCTCCTCCCCCCCCCTCCCCCCTTCCCCTCCTCCTCCTCCTCGTCCTATTTCTCCTCCTCTTTCTCCAATTCCTCCTCCCTCCTCCCCCTCCTGGGGTATGACGGCTTGGTCCTCCACATCTCTGATCCTCCCAATCCCTGATGTTAGCCCTCCGCATCCCTCATGTTGGCAAATCGCCTGGGCATCGTTCCTGGATGGGCTGGTGGGGTCATGCGAAACGTCCAGAATTCCTGAGTGCGGCCCCCGTTTCTGGAGCCCGCGGGGAGCAACTGGAAAACCATCCCCTGAGTCCCGACGTAGCGACAAAAATGCAACATCGTAAAACATCAGGCCCTGAGCCCTAGACCCCTATCTTGGTGTATGATTTTCCAAGCCGGGTCGATCTGTGAGGGTCCCAGGGCCCGAAAACATGCGAAAACGCACAACTTCAAACAAATTGAGAGAGCGTAATCCACCGCCGATTTGCTATGGAAAATTCTCCTCCCTCTTCCTCCGGAACCAGAAGGTCCCCCCCCCCTTCCGAGAATCCCTCCCCATGCTGCTCGAACCCTCCCCCCCCCCCTCCCACCCACGGCAAAACCCCCACCCACCACTCAACACCCCCCCCCCTTCTCCAGACAACCGGGGCGGGTCACTACCGGTTCGAACCCGTCCCCTCGGAAAACCGAGGGGGTCACTATTGGTTCGAACCCACCCACTCCCCCCTACTCGCCGCCGGCAAACAACTTCCGGGTCCCCACCACTGTCCTCACCACCGCCCTCACCACTGTTCCCACCATCACCGTCCCCACCACTGTCCCTCTGTCCCAACTGTCTCCACCACTGTCCCCCTGTTCCCACCACTGTCCCCACTGTCCCCACCAGCGCGCCCACCACCGTCGCACTGTCCCCACTGTCCCCACCACTGTCCCCACCACGGTCCCACTCTCCCCACTGTCCCCACTGTCCCCACCACTGTCCCACTGTGATGTCCCGTTGTCCCCACCGTCCCCACCACTGTCCCACTGTCCCCACTGTCCCCACCAGTGTCCCCACTGTACCACTGTCTCATTGTCCCACCACCGTCCTCACCCCCCACCATTGTCCCCACCACCACCGTCTCCACCTCTGTCCCCACTGTCCCCACTGTCCCTACCACTGTCCCACTGTCCCCTCTGTTCCCACCACTCTCCCCACTGTCCCCACCAGTGCCTCCACCACTGTCGCACTGTCCCCACTGTCCCCGCCACTGTCCCCACCACGGTCGCACTGTCCCCACTGTCCCCTCTGTCCCCACCACTGTCCCAGTCCCCACTGTCGGGAGAGGGGGGTTGGAACCCTAGTGACCCCCCGCGGTTTTCGAGGGGGGGGGGCGGGTTGGAAACCACCAGTGACCCCCCGCGGTTTTCTGCCAGCAGCGGCAGAACACGTTCTTCCAAAAATTGAGACATCAGGATCTCAGGGCCATGATTCCTGGGCTCCTCTGAGCCCAGGGGCCTGCCCCTCGGGGGGTGGCGGCGTCCTCGTAGACAGAGTCGATGCGCGGCCAGCTCTCGTCCCTGTCGCCCAGGCTCCCCTCGTGCCGCTGCCTCTGGAACTCGTCCTGAGCGCTGCGCGCGCGTGCGCGCAGCCGCGAAGGCCCCATCCCCAAAAAATCCGTCGGCGAGGAGAGGCGAAGAAAGGTGAAGGGGCCCAGGGACACACACACAAATAAACACACACACAAATCCCAGGATTCACCATATGTCCTCCACATGTTCTACATGTTCGTTTCCAGATGTTCTTGGGAATCGACGATTATCAGAGTCTGTGTGTTTTCCCTCCTGCATGAGAGGTGAGGGGAGCGCCGCCAAGTAACTTCGCTCGTGCTGGTTACGCAGGCGCTGGTTCCGTCCGTCCCCAGAAGCGGCTTCTAAGGAATTCCCCTGGTCTCTGCGCCCAGAAATCCAAAGCGCACGGATGAAGCAACTGACCGCGGGGTTTAGGGTGTTGCCTTCTTCGAGGATCAGGGGAGGTACGTTGAAGCGCTACTCTACTCCCCATTTAGGGGGCAGCCCAATCGGGCTTCGCCGACGGCTGGTTTCATCCAGGCTGGTTTCGTCGGCGGTTGGTTTCGCCCGGGCTGGTTTCGCCAGCGGGTGGGTCGGGCGGGAGGGAGCCTAACGGGCGGGCCAGGTGGGCGGGACACTGAAGCGGGCGGGCGGTCTTGTGAGCACACGAACGGGCGAGACTGGAACAGGCAAGTCGGACGCGCTGGGCCCTACCTTGCGAAGCCCAAGGGGATTCAGAGCAGGTTCCAGTTAGAAGGCCCAGACCTCTGCGGCCCACGCTGCGCAAGGATCACGGCGTCGGAGCGTCTGCGAGGGGACTGGGATCGGGGGGGCGTAAGTAAGGCCCCCGATAGCGAATCGGCACCCTCCCGGGCGGGGCGGGGCTACTGGGCCCTCATCGGCGATGAGTGGACGACTTAGGGTCGATGCATCCCCCCTTGGGCCTATCCCCCTCTGTCGTTGCCCCTGCAACCCCACCCTTTGGGATAGCCCCCGCCCTACGAGGCGCCGATGGGGCCACGAGCGGCCGCAGCCCGTGGCCTCTAGAGAAGTGGGCGAAAGCCCCGAGGGCAGCTTCACGACACACAGGCTGGAGCTGGGAGGGCGAGGGAGAGCAGCCTCGACGAGAGCGAGGCTAAGACGAAGCCAGGACGAGGACAATTCTGGATGAAGAGATGGATTGAGAATCTCTGAGATCCGCGGCTATGGAGGGTGTCTCGGGCGCCGCGGCCTTCTGAGAGCGTTCAGTAGCGCTCTGAGAGCGTTACGGACCGCTCTGGAACGGATTGATTCTCTCGTCCTAGCCCCGTCCGGCCCTGGGGGGGCTCCCACAGCTCTAGCTTGGCAACACGCAAGAGCTTGGGAAAGGTCATAACGCACCCCCCTGGCGACGTACCCCCATTGAGGGTATCGCACTAGCCGCGGTTCCAGCGACGGCGGGCGCCAAAACGCAGCCGATGGGCGCCCTGAGGTGGGCCCTGAGGCCCCCTCTTTACAGCACGTCTGTTCTGGGGTACGTTTGGCCTCCTCTGACGAATGAACCCAAGCAAAAGTGGCCTTTGGTGCGCGGCTTGAGGGGGCCGCGGGGGCCCAATTCCAAGAGCGCAAGCCAGCACTGCGAGCCCGCACCAAAGAGCGAAGAGTGTCAGTCTTAGGAGTAGCGGCTCGGTCGCAGACAAGAAAACTGCTACCGCTCCTGGGACCTCTCCCAGGACCTTTGCGTTCTGGCCAAAGCTTCGGGGCGAATCTGGCCGTGGCACCCAGGGCCCACCCGGGAGGCACATGCAAGCGACGACGAAGGTGGGGTATCGGCATCAATGCCTCTGCCCTGAGAAATCGCGACGTCGTAGCTTCAACGCATGACCAGAGCTACCGTTCGTTCGGATCTTCCCTCAGGGCCCCGCTTGGCGGCGCCCTCCGTCTCTCCCTGGGAGGGAGGGGGTACATTTTGTTGCGCGCAGCCAAATGAGACTTGCCCGCACCCAGCCCAACGGTGAGGCGCGGAAGTGGCTGGCGCGGCAAAATGGGGCATAGGGTCCAAAAACGGCACCCAAGCAGCAAGCCTACGTTCATGTTCCCACCATCTTTTCCTCCTATACACCTCCTCCTTTTCCTCCTCCCCCTCCTCCCCCTCCTCCTCCTCCGCCGCCTTCTCCTCCTCCTCCTCCTCCGCCTCCTCTTCTCCTCCTCCTCCTCCTCCTCCTCCTCCTCCTCCTCCTCCGCCTCCTCCTCTACTCTCCAGACGTCGGTGGAACGCCTTGCTGTACACACATTCCGTCTCGTGCCCCGCAGGCCAGCATCACAGCGTCTCCAAGTCGACCGCGTCGAGGCGCTCGGCCAGGGCGCAACCCAGGATGCAAGAGACTGTGAACTCGTCCGCGAAGTGTCCGCCCAGGTACGCCATGTTGCCGTTCGGGACCCTCTTGACCTCGTACACCGCGCGGCCCTGAACCACGTGGAAGTTGTCGCCGTGGCCCGGCGAATCGAGTATGGTGGCCTGCTCGGACTTCACGACGGCGGCCAGGCGGCCGTGGACGCTCGCGGCGGCACTGCCCCAGACGGGGGCAGGGGCGTCGACGGAGTCCACCATCTCCTCCAGCGTCGAGGTGTTGGAGTAGGCGTCGTTGACTGCCTCCAGGAAGGCGGCGGCCTCACCGTAAGTGATGTTGACGGCGGGGTAGGCCAAGCGCATGACCCGAGACAAGCTGACGTCACTCTCGGTTGCGGCATCGATGACCTCTTGGACTGACATGTGCTTCAGCATGGCGTCTGCAGTTGGCTCGCAGATCTTCCAGGCCAGAGTGCTCGCACTTTGCAGATTGTTCCAGGCACCCTGGGCGAAACCGATCTGATTCGAAGCGTACTCGCCGCCATTGAGATTATCGCAGTCGTTGCTAACGTAGCACCACTGCTGACCAGAGCGGTTGGTGGGCTTGGATCCCCCGAGCAGGTCCACGTTCACACAAGCTGTGCTCAGGAAGTTCTTGAAGAAGTCCGCGCAGATTTTGTGGGGCAAGCCAGTGATGGGCTCGGTAGCAGCATATGCGGCCGAGAAGCCCCACTTGCTGAGAAAATACAGCTCGTTGGCACGACCGCATGAAGCAAGGCCTCTGTAGTAGACGTCCGCCCAGTTCTGACACTCGCAAGCACCACCAGCCCTTGCCTGTGAGAGCGTCAGAACGTCCAATGCCAGAATCAGGGTCATCGCCACCGACATCTGCCGAGACATCAACATGACCACTCAGGAGGTTATGAACTTCTGCAGTAGCGCTGAAGTTGGGCGTACAACTGCCCACTTGAGCCTAAATGGCTACGCATCGGGCCCTAATCCCCGAATGCCGCACATTCATGTCGTTGTTGGACGCCGCCGTCAAATATATTCACAACGAGCAGACGTGTGGCCGGGTGTTGCCTGAAGTGGTCTTGACCCAAGGTGCCCCCAGCTTTTCGCTCAACACGTGGGCCCCTGGGGCATTCTGGGCCTGGAGGGGAGTGCTCTGGAGGGTCTGATGCGCAGATCCTTGGAAAACTTCTGTTGGAGCCTCATTGGGCCAGGGGCACCTCCGACACCAAACGACAGGAGGTCGATCCTCATTCTCAGCCCCCAGGCCGTCTCTTCAATTTCCAAGACCGTAGAAAGACGACCAGGGACGAGAGACTGACCTCAGGGAAACGGTCGAGCAGCCGAGCCGAGGCCGAGCCGAACCGCGACATGCCCGAGGGAGGAGGCCTGGGGGGCGGAAGTTGACTGGGAGAAGCAGACCCTGAGGACCGACCCGAGCCCTTGACCAGAGTCCTAAGCCCTACCTTCCTTGGGCGCGAAGTATGGGAGGGGCGATCGATGAGGGAGGGAAGAAAAGGTGCCCTTCTCGGGCTTTAGAGGCCCCCTTCTGAACCGCGAAGGGCCCCTGTCGGGGCCGTGCAGGGCACCTTTTCTGCGGCCCTCGCTGCCCCCCCCCCCGAGGTATCGCCGCCCCGTTTACGCGTCCGCCGACTTCCTGCGGCACTTCTCAACCCGCATCGATCCGCGAACGTCCCATGGGGGCCCGAGACCGGGCGAACACGCCTGGAGCGAACAAACACGCAGCGCCTGGGTCTCAGGAGACGGGCTCTACAACCGGCGCCGGGACCTGGCCCAGGACCAGCTCTTCCTCCCGGCTCGCTCTTGTTAGGGTCCCGCCTGGTCAGGGCCCCCCGCAGCCGAACATGGACAACAATATATCCCGTCCTGATTTCGTCGCATCGGGAGGAAGCATGGGACCCCCCACCCACAAAGAACGAACGCCGCTACAGCGAGAGCTGTCCCAACTACGGAGATAAGCGTGTATCGCTGCAGCGGTCGGTGAATGTTTTCGATGCAACCTTGTCGAAGATGATGAATGTCTGAATGTCGGTGTCTGCGAGGACGGTGTGCCAAACTTCTGGTGTAGCTTTGAAGCCGCATGTCTTCTAATACTTGCTTCTCTGGTTTGGTCCCGCTACCAATGTTGGAGAGAACGAGTTTCACGGGCGCTCGCTTGGGGAACAGTCGGCGGCGCGTTTCGAGCCGGGGGGTGGGCCCGCCCCCCCCCCCAACACTCGGCGCCGTCGATCAAAACACGGGGGTCACCCTCCCCCCTGACCCCCCCCTCCCGAACCCCATCCCCATTCCCCCCCTGGCGCCAGCGCCGGCGCTGGCGGCCGCCAGCAGCGCCCACGGCGGGGACGCAGCGACGATGACCAGTGGCAGCCCGGGGGGGGGGGTTCGATACCCCACCCCCCTCCCGTGACGAGGGGGGGGGGTTCAAACCCCCCCCCCCTCGCGCCGGCGCCGGCGCTGGCGCCGGCCAGCAGCGCTGGCGCTGGCGCCGGCGACGGCGGGGACGCAGCGACACTTATCACCACTACCACCACCACCACCGCCACAACCCACCACCACCACCACCACCACTAACAGCACCACACAACCACCACCACCACCACAGCCACCACCACCACCACAACCACCACCACAACTCACCAACACCACCACCACAAAAACCCACCGCCACTACCACCACCACCACAACCTACCACACCACCACCACCGCCATAACCACTACCAGCAGCACAACCCACCACCACCACCACAAAAAAACACCACACCACCACCACCACAACCACCGCCACCATCACGACCACAACAAACGTCCGCAAACCACCGCCACCACCACAACCCACCAGCACCACCACCACCACTTCCACCACTTCCACCACCACCACAAACCACCACAACACCGCCACCACAACCACCACCACCACAACACCATCACCACCTCCAAAACCACCACCACTACCAGCAGCACAACCCACCACAACCACCACAAACCACTACACCATCACCACAACACCCACCGCCACCACCACCACGAGCACCACCTCCACAAACCACCGCCACAACCACAACCCACCACCACCACCACCACCACTACAAACCACCACCACACCACCACCAAACCACCACCACAACTACAACCCACCACCACCACCACAAACCACCACAACACCACAACACCACAACACCACCAAACCACCATCACCACCACCACCACCACCACCAAACCACCACCACCACCACCACCACCACCACCACCACCCACCGCCACAACCACCACCACCACAAACCACCACACCACCACCACCACAACCACCACCACCGCCACCACCACCACCACCACCACAACCCACCACCACCACCACGGTCGTCCTCGTCGACGGTCCCCGCCACCGCCGCCCGCCGCCGCAGGCGCCGGCGCCGGCTCAAAAATGGCAATCGTCGCCCCCGCCGCCGTCGCCAGCCGCCGCCGACACAAGCGCCGGCCCGAGGAGAGGGGAAGCAGAAGAGAGGTGAGGGGGGTTCGAACCCCCCCGTCACGGGAGGCGGGGGGGGAGCTTCGAACCCCCCCTCCCTCGTCACGGGAGGGGGGGGTTCGAACTCCCCCCACCCGTCCATCCAAGGGGGGGGGGGTCCGGTTTCACCCCCCCCTCCAAGCGACCACAGAACGCGCTCTTTCCAATGTTGACACATATACATGATACCAGCACGCATTATACCAGCACGATAAGCCGGTGCTGCACATGTATGAAAATAGCTCCATGCGAGTTCTCGCAAGTGCAAGCTCCGCAGGCCAAAATAGGCCCGAAAGAGCAACGCGCCAGATGTCGCAAGTAGCTTATGCCTAAGAATCAACGAGAAAAACGCATCCACCTAGAAACAAATGAAGGCCTACCGTGCGAACTGCCACAACCGCACATTTCTCGGCACGTCCATATCGGCTCGCCGCTGGTTCGCCCCCGTTCGCATAACCCTTCGCGCAATTTGCGGCCGATCCATTGGCGCATCCCGGCGGTTCAGGCCCGATCGGAACGGCGCTCGCCGCGCGCCGTCGCAGCGCATGCGGGTCTATTGCCACGCAGGGGCGCTCACAAGGTGGCTGGAGGTCAGCACGATCCGAGCGCGCGTCGAGACACGCAACCTACAAAACGAGCAAGTCCGAAACGCCCAGCGGCGCATTCAACATATCCGAAACAGCGATCCCACCGGGTGCTAAACGTCCCTGTGCGCCCAGGATCCATGGGTCAAGTGCCGCTTCTCTCACGTGACGAGGCGCCGCGGTTGGCGGTACCCAGGGCGACTGCGCGACCATTGCCGAACATCCTGCACGGGGAGGTGGCGCCGCTATTGGACAGCATTCCGCAGGGACGTCAAGGACGCATACTGTGGGTTCGTGGTATTGGCGCCCCTGGGCGCCCACGTTTGTTTGATGCACATCGGTGTTCTAAGGAGGGAGGATGCAATGCAATGGCGGTGCAAGTGTTATGGCACCCAGCCGCAGGACGCCTTGCCCCGACGAGTGCCTTCCCAGACCGCGGTGAATGTGCCCTCGACTCGAGTAGCCGCCATCTGGGCGAAAGCAAGGGGGCGCGATGTGATGTATTATTTTCTCTCTATCCGCGGGCTGGTGGGATCGATTCCGCTCGCACCAGCACGACATACCACATTTCGAAGCAGCGCAGCGGCAGGATGCCTCGCCCAGAGCAGCCCTGCATCACCCAGCTGAGGAGCCTGGAGAATGCCCATAAGTGGCATCACAGATACTCTCAGATTCGCCGGTCGGGGCACCGCGAAGGGTTAGAGTACCCAAGACTCCGTAGCATGGTTTCAAGATGGCCCCAGGCAGCACAGCATTGTCCCCTTGCTGAAGACAGCCGAAGATGGTTCAACATATCGTCCGACATGCCTCCGAGTGGCTGCGAGATGGTCCCAAAACGGCTCCAGGTGACTTCGGAACTCCGCAAAGACCCCCCAAGAGCCCAAACCCATCTGAATACTGTAAGTCCGCGGGCGCCAGGTGGTGCGAAACGGTCAGGCGCCGGTCAAAGCGAGCGGTGGGATGCACAAGAAGAGAATTGAGGCACGTAAGCGAAAGAGAAGCGAAGAGTACGAGGCAAACTCATTCGAACACAATGTGTGTGTGAATGTCAAATTAGGTGCATTCTCGCGCTCCTGCGACCTCGTGCGCACGGCTGGGGCGGCGGGGGGAAACCGTGAGAGGCCGACGCAGTGCGAGGGTGCCTCTTCTGCAGAGCCTATCTACAGAAGCGAAGGGACTCACCGACTGGTGGGAATACTTTTAGTCAGCAGCCGCAGGCGAGAGCGCCAGCGGCGAGTCGAGTCAGAGCGGGCGGCGCAAAGACGAATTAACCTAAAGCCGATGGGCCGGAGCCTCACGCGGCACCTCGGCGGGCAAGCCGGCGAGTGGAGGGGTGCTGGCTGCGGCTGCCAAGGAGCAGGAGGAGGAAGCCGAAGAGGGAAGCGGGTAGCTGAGGGGCCGACTGCCAGGGGGGCCGACTGCCAGGGTGTGCAAGCTGCTGAATTGGATGCAAAGGGTGAGCACCCGAGGGACTGCGAAGTACCAGGGTGGCCAGAGCCAGGTGGGCCGAAGCCTCCACGAGGCGAATTTGTGTGCGAGTGAATTGGCCAGCCGAAGCTGAAGCGCAGCCAAAATGGCGCGCGGGAACACCACGGTGCGACCAGGGTGAAGTACCTCAGAGCAGGCCCAAGATGCCTGCCAAGGTCTGGCGGGTGCAGGTGGTGGCGCCAGTAAAGTCGCACACCCAAGAGGGGCGCAGAATGCGAAACGCCAAGAATTACGAAAGCCAGCGAATGTGCCGCACAGTGCGGGCGGCGTGGCAACATACTTACGTCCACCCAGATTACAAGTAACAAGTACGGGCATCTCTAAGACGAATCGCGGGCCCCGGGAAGCCGGCGTTGCAGCCACCCCATCCGCGCGCGCGAAGCTCACATGACCTCAAGGGCTGAATGCCTGACGCAACCCAGAACACACGAGCTCCAGGAGCGCACTTTGCGCGCGCATGCATTGGGCCCAGCGGAGGCCGCGTGGCGTGCGAGACACCCCTCTCGCAATGGTACGAGCAATCACGTTACGACTGCGAACGACAGGGGGATCTCTTTCATCGCGCGCTCAAGTACGAACTGAACGCGCGCCGACCTGGGAAAACTGCAAAAACCCGCGCGCAAGCGATTGTCGCGACCAGGCGCACTGTGTACCGCTGGGAGGCGAGCGCGGTGGGAGGGTCGGGGCGGGGGTGAGCAAGGAGCTGGGGAGATTGGCAGGGGAGAAGAGAGCTGAAGGGCGGGGAGAGGAACACCAGTTATGTTAGTGCAAATGCCGGGGAAACGAAGACGAGCAGCAACGAGCGGGCTGTCACCACGACGAACCATGGAGGACGCCGAAACTCGAGCGAGAACGCGGAGCGCGATCCCCTTCGGATCGGGGGTCCATGCGCGTCCAGTCTCAAACCGACGCTGACTCTGCACAAGGCGACCCTGGCCGGCGGGCGACGCTTGGCTACGAGCTCCATTATATTTCCGCGCGCCCGCGGGCCACGTCGAACAACCTACTTTGCGAGCTTACGGTTCACGGCGGCATGGCAGATAACCCTACTGCGTCAAAAAGGGGGGGGACTAATTGGAACGCTAACTTTTCATGGGCGGCCTACTTCAAAACCTTCTCTTATGCTCGCCCCACCGCATAGTACGCAGTGATTCCGAGACAACGAACTTCGTACTTACACAGGTCGTCGCAAGAGAGGTCGACGTCGGCGCTCTACGGGCTCCCCTGGGGGTGGCCTGAAGGCCTCGCCGCACGTGGACAACGAGGGCGAGGACGACGGCGGCGGCGGCGGCAACCACCACAATCGGAGGTCTGGCGTCCCGAACAATCCTGCAAGCCCTTCGAGCCATTCTTTCCTCTTCCATCCCTTCGGGGATGCATACCTCCTCCCTTCCTGGGTCTGGACGGGGAAGGACGGATGGGGTTAGAGCGTCCAAGATGGCCCAAGATGGCTCCAAGAAGGCCTCTGATGCTCCAAGATGGCCTCCGAGGCGGCTCAAGACAACTCGAGATCGCTCAAGACAGCTTCCGACATACCTCCAAGAAGCCCGACGAGGGCCACAAGACGGTTCCAAGTGCTGGTGGAGCCCCGTCAGGACC
Source organism: Prorocentrum cordatum (assembly GCA_963575745.1). Lineage (NCBI taxonomy): Eukaryota > Dinophyceae > Prorocentrales > Prorocentraceae > Prorocentrum > Prorocentrum cordatum. The sequence continues at coordinate 699,214 of CAUYUJ010011558.1, read as the reverse complement.
CCCGTTGAGGCCCAAATCCTTCAAACACCTCACGAGAATCAATCATGTGTGCCCTCTCGCCTTTTCGAGTCGGATGCGCTGTTGAAGCGACAAAACGGCAAAAGATGGCACAAGAGAGCCACGAGAAGGGCCCACGATGCCCCCCAGGCGGCCCCAAGAGCGCCCAAGAGCGGCCCAAGAGGGCCTTGAGAGGCGATCTTGGTGGCCCCAGGGGGGAAGCAAATCGGAGACTCCCCTCTTTTGATCGATAGCCTTGAAGATGGCCTTAAGCTGCCCCAAGAGGACCCCACGAGGGCCCCAAGACAGCCCCAAGGGGACCCCAAATGCGTCCCACGAGGGCCCCAAGAAGCGGTTGATCATTTCCTCCTCCTCCTCCTCCTCCTCCTCCTCCTCCTCCTCCTTCCCTCGACCCCCCGCGGGCCCCAGGGATGGCCCGAAGAGGCCCTCCAAGGCCACCCACTTGCTCCCAGAAATCTCTCGGTTCACCCTGATTGCCCGCACTGTTTCACTGTATGTGCCCATTCGTCCCCTTTTCCGTCAACTCTCATGGGCAACGTTTCTGAATGGGCTGGTGGGGAGACGGGAAGCGTGAAGAATTCAGCGACGAAAAGAAATAGGTCTTACACAAGATGGCATAACGACCTTACGCGGTGGCCTACGCGGGCCGCCAGCGAGGCACGCTACATCGGAAACGAGGGCGCTGACGCACCACATTGCGCATGCAACTTACGCGCGAATGTCCGCGCAACCAATTCCGTTTTCCTGCGCCGCTCAATTGTCGAAGCCCCCACATCTCCGAAGGAGTGTTTTCTTCAGTCTCTCGGGGTGGGTACAACACGGTACCGATACCGCTGCTCCCTGGACCTCTCCAAGGGCGCGATCTGACCAACACCCCGAAGCGAACCCAACCGTAGCGACGAAGGAAAAATGGTACATAGCGGTGTCGGTATGCGCTCCTCTTCTGAATCCCGGCGGTTTTCCACAGCCTGCTCCTCCAGAAGCTGCTTTCGCGCCCCAGGGCTTCGAGCATGGATCCGTGGCTGCAAAACAGATCTAGGAATAGGGCCGCTGTTCAGGGGGCGCGAATTGCTACCACCGAGAAACCACACCGTCGGGACAGAATGCGTTCCCCCCCCCAGGAAGAAGCCCGCAGCTCAGGGGTCGCAGATTGCGCCCCCCAAAAAAACAACACATCGTCGGATGTCTGTGTCGTGGACAAAGTCCGAATGGATCTCTCGAACTCGATCTTTCTGCGGTAACCTTCGAGTCCAGACCTCCGACGTGGCGATTTGTTCAAAGCGTGGACCCCAAGAGGACGGGATCCGTTCCCCTGTCGAACGTGTTCATCCCGAACCGTCGGAGGCCTGGGGAGAGCAACAGGGACAAGGATAAGGCGTTGGGCGTTGATTACTGGGGGCTAGATATGCCCCGAAAAAACGAGCACGTTTCTTCACCCCTCCCTCCATCACCATTATGCAACGCCCAAAAAGGCGCCAGAAGGCTCTCGCGACCAGCCCATGCGAGCGATGCCAAGACCCCCGAGGGGGAACACGGACGCCGGGACCGCGTGCACCTAAGTGCCGCACGGGGGGCAGGAGGCAACTCAGGTCTCCTCCGATGGTCAAAAAAACTACTGAAGGTGTTTGGCATGTTTCCGTTTCTGGGGGGCACGAACTACCAGGCCCCAGGACCGCCAAAACACGACTCAGAACAAAAAGACGGTCCCGGTGATGGGTTCCATAGGCTTTGCAACAATCACACAGCGTCTGGGGCCTGGGAAGATCATTCAGCGTCACATCGGGAAACCAGATCGGATCGGAAGGTAGTGCGTCGGATCGGCCTACATCAGCACGGAGTCGAGATCGGATCGGGTCGGCCGCGCCAAGACGCATCGCAGCGCCACGAGAGCATCGGGCCGCGTTGGATCGCTGGGCGGAATCGGATCCGATTGGGCCGGCCAGTCGATATCGAGGTCGAACCGATCAGATCGAAATGGACCTTCGGATGCCTGGACCTCTTCTCCAGAACCGGCTTTTCATCCCGAGCCGTTTCTTGACGGCCCCAGAGCCCAGGAAGGGCCCCAGCAGCAGGAACTGGTCAAAAACCGGCCGCCGTGGTCCCCCCCCACACCGAGCGGAAGCACGAGAAGAAGACAGAACTGCACGAACGTAATTTCGTTGAGGTCCGCGCGGATATTTTGGATCTGCGCTGAACCCCCCCTCCCTGGCTCCGCGGCGCCGGAGGCGCCGCCTGGAGGGGTCCAGCGCAGATCCAGGAACTCCGCCTGGACCATCCAAAGCTTATTTTTTATGCGTTTCTTACTCCTCTTCGGGGTACCCGAGCGGGCCCTGCAGCCCTGCATGGGAGGGGGTCCTCCGCCATCTCCAGCTCTATCAGGCAGGCGTGCTGCATGTTGCGCGGCGGATCGCGCAGCACGCGCGCCGCGCTCCCGCCCTGCCTCTCGAGGTCGGCGGCGAAGACGGCCTCCAGCGCGCGGGCGGACGCGGGCTCACAGAGAATGCCTCCTCCCTCGCACCTCCCAATCATGTAGACTCGGCGCCGAATTTGATAGTGGGAACGCCGATGGCAGCTCCCTTCCACGTTGTAGCATAGTGATAACCTCATGAAGAAATTTAGACCCCCCCTGGGTTATCGATAGCGCCGAAGCGAAAAGAAATCATCCGTGGGGGAGGATGCAGCGCAGCGAAATCTTCAGCACCGCAGCGAATGAATGATTGCTTCCCCCCCCCACTTGCGGCACAGCTCTCGCACGCTTCGTGGCCCCATCGGGATGTCTCGTGACAGGCCCAGTGGCTCCGCTCGCGTGGCGCCGCTGCGCCCGAGCGGTGTCCTTACTGGACGGACCACGTGACAGGATGGCTCCGGGAGCCAGTGGGCGCCAAGTGCCAGGCGAACGCTCCAGGATGGTGGTGGCTGCGTTATCACTTCACCAGAGAAGGGGAGTTCTTTATGGCTCCATGCGGTTGCTTGGGTGCGACGTGACAATTCACGCCTTCTCCCTCGCGCCCCCGCCCCCTCATGTAGCCTCAGTGTCGAAATTCGCAACGGAAACGCAGATACCAGCTCTACGCTGTGACATCTGCCGCCGCGACGTCTGTTCTCGACGTGTGGACGACGCCGACCACCACGGCAAACGCAGCGTCCAGCGCGCAAGCAGGCGACGCCGAAACCGCGGCAAACCCCACGGTGCGCCCACCGCGACCAAGGCGGCGTTTGCCCTGGTGACCGAGTCGCCCGTCCCAATACGCAATGGTTGCAAACATTTTCAGAATGTCGATGAGCCTCAATATGTGACAAGGTCATAATCATACGAAGCCACAAACGGGACACAAAAGGATCAAGCCAAATCACGATCACGACCATTTCGGAACGTTCCTGAACGTCCTCTAAGAGCGTTCCGGAACGCTAAAGAAAAAATAGAGGGAACAGAAAAATACGGAAACCCCTGCTCCCTGGATCTCTCCCGGGGTGCGTTCTGACCGAGAAGTCAAACAGAATGCAGCCGTGGTGATGTTGGGCGACCCCAGGGGCCCAGAAAGGGCCACGAGAAGCCGAACATAAGCCAAGCCTCCAGACCCCTCCCTCAGAACATGTTCTTGATTCTGGCGACCCTGAAAATCGTCCCACCGTCCTCTCTGGTGGTGCATTTTGACCAGGCTTTCGAAGGGAATCCAAACGTGGCGACAGGAAGCTTCCGACAGGCCAATGGAAGGGCCCCAAAAGCCAGAAAGGGTCTTCCTCTACAACCGCATAATTGTGCATGGCGGAAGACCAGTCCTCATGAAAAGCATCCCTACAAGCGAAGCCATTGAGAAGTACACAATGGAGGACTTTAGGACGACAAGGCTGTTAAGTAAACGAACGCGAGCGGTTAGCAAACACAATGTGTTGGGGGGGTCGCCGGGGGAAGGGGACGATGGGATTGGCGGAAGCCGCCAGAAGCCAGGCAAGGGGGGTGAGGGCGGTGAGTGGAAGAGGTGGAGGAAGAGGGCAATCCATTGGGTGGCGGTGGAAGAAGAGGACGACGAGATGAGAGGGAACAACGCGGAGGAAGCGCCCCCCTTTCGTCTTTGTCGGGGTGCTTTCTCGCAGCCCACAAACATATTCATATCCATGGCCTCTATGTCAGGAGTCCTCGGCCGCGACCCCACGGACACAGGACGGCTTTGCGCGGGCTGCCCGCTCGGAACACAACCATGGGATAGCATATCCATGAGACCAGGCCTCGGTACGGTGGGTTCGTGTCCTGACGACTTGCGAGGTGTTTTTTGCCACCGCCTGGACCGCTCAACCTTGGAAGGCCGCGGCTTTCCGATAACGCAGGTCGCTCGATGACGACCGATTCTGGGCCACTGGCGGCGTTCAACCTCGAACGCCCGCGCTGGGGCACCCGCCGCGTCGACACGACACGAACCTGCCGTACGTTTGGGAGGGCGGGTAGCAATTGTCGACGTCGGCGTGGTTCGCGGAGGGCGAGAGCGGGGAACACGAGGGGCTGGGGGCCCCTCCCAGGGCCCCAAATCTGGCCGAAATCGGCGCGTCCCCCCACCCGCGCTATGGCGGAGATCGGCCAGAGCACCCCCCCCACATGGTGGAGAGCAGGGCACACGAGGGTCTGGGGCTCCGGCGGGGCCCAAGATCTGGCCGACATCGGCGTGCCCCGTCGGAAACGCCGGCCGCAACACCCGCGCCATGGCGGTCGAGAGATGTCGCTCTTCGTGGAGCGCTCATTATGGATGCGCTCGTCGCCCTCGATTCTCCTCACCTGAGCGCGAAACCTCCCTCGGCCGCGGGAGAGGCGCACGGGGAGGGGGGGGCCTCGACCACGCCGCTCTCCCAGGTCACGCTGCACAAGCCGATCTCCGGCGCGGCGCTCGTGAGGAGGCCCGGCCCGACGCGGCGTTCGTTGGGCTGCCGCGGCCACACGCGGAGTCCCTTCACCAGCTCCGCGGGCTTCACGGCGCATCGCGCACCTGTCGGGAGCTGCCACAGGGCGAGCCCTGAGATCGGGGCGTTGCAAGTTTTGTTCACACCGTGCATTCTCGCCTGGTTGTGGACCCCGGGACCACACACATCGATCCGGCTCGAAAAATGCGGCGGAAAGATGGGGTCTAGGGCTCGGGTCGTGATCTCCACAGTGTTGCAATGTTTGTTGCAGCGTCGGACCTCAAGGATCCTGACCCCAAAGCGTCTGGCTTCCCGCGCCGCGTCTGGCCCCTGCCTCTGGGCCCCGCGCCGGGCGCTCTGTAGACTCTTGGGGCCTGCCTGGGGAAGCTGGGGTCGCCCTGGGCCAGCGCCGCCCTCGGCAACCCCCGAGCTGTGGCGGAGGAGGGAGGAGCAAGGAGAGACGACCCCAACACCACCGCGGTCGAGGGGCAGATGGGGGCTCTCGTGGTGTGGCGGCGCGGTGCCTCTACATGTTTTGGCGTCGCGCTCGAGACATGACCGATCTTCCGCTCGGGAAGCACCTCGGCGCCACGCAAGACTGACCCTGGGCAAGGGACCACTGGCGCGCGGCCTGACGAGGATGCTGGGGAGGCCGCGTCCAAGCGCGCAGGCAAGTGCTGGGGCACTCCTGTGGGCCCGCAGCCAGAAGGGCATTCCGGCGAATGGTCACTTCTCCGCGCAGGCGGGCGTCGTGGATCTCCCCGCGGGGCGGGCGATCATGCTGGCGGAGATGCCACCTCTCATTCCCCCGGACCCTCGGCGGAGTAGGAAAGGGAGAACCCGCAGGGGGGCCCTCTGATCTCCCACAACGTTTTTCACTTTTCGGCGCGGACCCCTGGAGTTCTCGGGCTCACCTCTGGGACCCGTTTCTATGTTGTGGCAGATCCTTTGATTGATGGCCTGGCCGCAGACAGTGTTCCCCGTGGCGCCCAAACCTGTAAATCAAACTGGCTTCTCTTCGCCACGACCGACTCCCACTTCTGGCCCAGAGCCCCTCCTCTGACCAAGATCCTCCGAAGCGAATCCAGCCGTGACTACCAGGAAGGGGGCGGGAGGAAGGGGAGGGTGCAGGGAGGGGGAAGGCTAGGAGGGAGGAGGGACGGAGAGGGCCACGCCAGGGGAAGTCCACCGTCGACTGTGCCCCAGTGTCCCCCCTCCTTTCTTCCACTTCCATCCCCCTTCCATCCCTTGCCCCCTCACTTCGCCTCCCCCATTTCCCTCTCCTCCCTCCCGCCCCCTCATTTTTCCCTTTCATCAACTCCCTCCCGCCCTCCCCGATCCTCTCCCTTCATCGCCCTCCATCTCCTTCCCTCTGTTTCCCTCCCCTCCCCCTCCCCCTCCCTCTCCTCCTCCTGCTCTCCTCCTCCTCCTCCTCCTCCTCCTCCCTCCTCCTCCTCCCCCCTCCCCCCCCTGCTGCTCCTTTTCATCCTCCTTATTCCTGCCTCCTCCTCCTCCTCCTCGTCCTCCTCCTCGTCCTCGTCCTCCTCCTCCACCTTCTCCTCCTCCTCCTCCTCCTCGTCCTCCTCCTCCTCCTCCGCCTCCTCCTCCACCTCCCCCTCCCGACAAGACTCCGCTCAGAACCGGCCCCAAACCCATCGCGGGTCCATCCTGGAAATTTGTTTGTCTTGCTCGATGCTCGACGGCCCTGAGGCCCGAAACACGAAGCAGGCCCCCAGAAACTGAATGGCGAACGAAACTCGTCGAGCCTCTCGTCCTCAACCTCGAATGAAGAGGAGGAGACGACGTACCCATCGAATGAAGAGGAGGAGGAAGAGGAGGAGGAGGAGGAGGAGGAGGAGCAGGAGGAGGAAGAGGAGGAGGAAGAGGAGGAGGAGGAGGAGGAGGAAAAGGAGGGGGAGGACGACGACGACGAGGAAGAGGAGAAGAAGTAGGAAGAGGAAGAGGTGGAGGAGGAGGCAAAGGAGGGGAAAGAGGAGGCGGAGGCGGTGGCGGAAGGGGAGGGAGAGAGGGAGGGGAAGGGGGAGGGGGAGGGGAGGGAGGAGGAGGAACAGGAGGGGGAGGGGGAGAAGGAGGAGGAGGAATAATAAGAAGGAAGGAAGGTCATTCCGTGGAGCGCTGAGTCCCACAGGGCCAAGCTCAGAGGCTGATTCCGAGCGCGAGGAAGGTGTCGAAGTCCAGCGACTTAACGAACACCCACGAGAGGCCGAAGACGAAGTAGGTGAGGGGGAAGACGGTCCGACGGTGCATTATCGCCCTCCCCCCGCCGCTCCGGAGCCCGGCGCCAGCGCCAGCTCCTCGAACGGCTCCGCGTCTTCGACGGCGATGGGCCACACCACAGCGCGGCTGCCTTTGGCCATCAACGCCAGGACGGTCGCGCGGCCGTCCTCCTCAGCCTCCTCGGGTGTCCGTAAAGCGTCCCTTCACGCGGTCGAGGACCATCACGGAGACGTAGACCATCACGAAGACGGACGCGGTCGCCGTCCCGCAGGCCCGAAAGCCTAGGGCGGCGCGGGGGCGGCCGCACAGGCAGATCATCAGCCCACTCGTCATTCATGACGTCGTCATCGTCATCAGGGGGCTTCGGGCCGCCCTTGTCCTGCGCCACGTCGCCCAGCGCAGCACGCTCCCCCTGGGTCACCTCCACGTCCAGCTGCATCGCCGTCACCCGCACCCGCACGCCCTCCTCGCCCCCGCGGGCGGCACCGCCGCCGAGAGGCAGCAGCGGGCGAAGCCGCCGCCGTGGGAGGCGCGGCGGGTACGGGCGGCGCCGTCAGGGTCGCGATGGCCGCCCGCAGGAGGCTTTCGGCGGCGCGCGCGAGGCGCTGGGACTCGCGGCGCTCGCCCGTCAGCCCAGCAGCAGCGTGCGTCACCAGGAACGCGCCATGGAGGGCGTCCTGCGACACTCGCGCACGGCGGGCATCCTGCGCACAATGCATCGGAGCGACGGCGAAGGGGGTCTGCGACGACGATACTGAGCCGAAATGGTACTGGAAGACGAGGAGGAGGAGGAAGAGGAAGAGGAGGAGGAGGAATAGGAGGAGGAGGAGGAGGAGGAGGAGGAGGAGGAGGAGGAATAGGAGGAGGAAGAGAGGAACGATGGCGCGAGGAGGATGAAGAAGCAGGAAGAACAGGGGCAGGAGGTAGTTACGGTCGGGATGTACTGCTTAGCGTCGCAGAGCCCCAGCGTAACGCTATGCCTTGCAAGCGGAGAGCGTGTCGTTCCATTTCGCGGGGCGGGAAACTGCGAAGGAGCGCGTTTCACGGGCGCTAGCCACGGGACCATTCGGCGGCGCGTTCGAACCAGCCCCCCCCCAACTTCCAACGCCGTCGAACAGAGCCGGGGGCCCCTTCCCCCCATGACCCCCCCCCGACTCCAGATTCGGATCAAATCCTGAACTGGACACTTCGGCTCGTAAGCCGAAAACGATATGAACGACTGACCATATATCTATATGTATGTATATACATATCTATATATACATACATATGCGTGTGTGTGTGTGTGTGTCTCTGGCTGCTCGCAATTTGAACCACCAACGCCGTCGTTATGTAGCAAAACTGGGATATGGTCATGCGGGCATGTGGCAAACATGTAAGGCCTCGGGATGGGACACTACGCCTCTCAGATCCTGGGCAGCATGATCTCAACTCTGGTCCTATTTCCTTCTAGGCACATTGGACCCATTAGGAACATACCCGGTAGCGGCTTTGGAGGCAAATTGACGAAGCGAAGCGAACGATAGGAGGTAGGAGGCCGTCCGATAGAACAAATCATATCATAATCGCCACGGCAACCCAAAAATTGACCGCCCTCCCGGGCCCGGGACGACCCCGGTTGAACGCGCCACGGGGGAACGGAGGGCCTCACAACGGGCCAAGAAGGCCCCAAGGGGCCCCCAAGACGGTCCAAGAGGGCCCCGGGTCGCCGAAAAATCGAGCCATGACGCCCAAGATGGCATCCCGACGGCGCAAGATGCGGCCAAAACGCTCCCAGAGGCCTCCAAGAGGCCCCCCGAGAAGGCCCCAAGAAGCAAGCATCTGCCCATTCCCGTGGGCATGCGTATGATTTTAGCACATTCGCCTCTGGGTTTTCCACAGCGACCACGATGGCCCAAGAGGCTTCCAAGATCGCCCGAAAATCTGCCTAGGCGGCCCCCAACAGGGCTCCAAAACGGCCTCAGAGGGCCCCTGGATGGCCCCAAAAAACCCCAAAATGGCACAGGAGGGCCCCAGGACGGCCCCAAGAGGGGGAGCCCGAACAAATATATCGAGCCTTCGGCCCCAACGCGCCCCCAGGTTGCCCCAACAAGACCCAAAGGAACTGCGAAAGGGCCCCACGAGGCCACCATGAGGCCCCCCAAAGGCCAAAAACTGCCTCCAAGACGCCCCCGAAAGGCCTCCCAGGAAACCCATGTACCATCCGATTGGCCTCAACACCCCAACCCACGGTGGCGGGATGCCCCCCCCCCCCCGAAAAACCCCCAACGACAGCCCGTCAACTATCCCAGTGGTCTCAGACCCAAGAGTCAAGCACGGTGGCGGGATGGACCGAAGGCCGTTCGATGATCATGCGCCCACGGTGAACACAATTACCCCGTTGGCCTCAGACCCACAAGCTAGGCACAGTGGCGGTATGGGCCGAAAACGATTTGATAATCATGCGTCCACGGCGAGCACTGCGAATGTTAGCCGCAGCAAAAAGATTGATCCCAACGAGTTCCCGTCTGGACTCTGACACTGCCCCCCCCCCCTTCGCCCCCCGAGAACGCCCCGAAAAAAACCCGCGAAATATCCCCGAAAATCTGACGCACAACCGGGCTGGGATGGACCGAAGACTACGAAAGACTTCGCGGTCAGGAAGCCCGCGCAAGTTCTCCAGATCCTGTGTGGACACATGCGTTCCAGGGGTGCCGGCGTAATCGCCAACGGCCCCCTGAGGCCCCAGTTAGGACCCCAAGCCTGGATCCTCACTCTTCGTCCCCCTCCTGCCTTCTTCATCCTCCTCCGCCTCATCCCCTGCCTCCCTCTGCCCCATCCTACCCCGCATTGTCCTCTTCGTCCTCTTTCTTCGCTTCCTTCTCGTCAGCTTCCTCCTCCTCATCAGCTTCGCTCCCCCTCTCGCTCTCCCCTGTCTGGCCCTACTTCGACGAACCGCAGAGCGGGCGCTCGAATGGCACTTCAGGGTGCCCTTCTTTTCGTCGCGCGCGACATCGTCAGGCTTCACGGAAAACGCCGACTTCGATCGTTTACTCTTGCACATGCCGCTGCACTGATACGCCTGCCAAATGCGCGCCGTGAAACCAAGGTCCTTGCAAGCTGCGCACACTCGCTCACTCCCCTCGTTCGGTGTTCCGTCTCCTGCGGGCCACGGATGTGCCCCTGCCGCGGAACTCCTTCTCGAAGCAGCCCCTCACTCCTATCCGCACCAGCAGGGCCCACGGGAATTATCTGATTCCGTGCCTCTCGAACACGACCCCGGAAACACGATTAGTCCAAAACTACCTATGCATGAAACCACATACCGCCTCCGTGAAGGCTCTCACCGCAGCCGGCGATAAAAAAAAGGGCTGTACAAAAATAAGGTGTCGGCGGATGTGGCGTAAGGCTATAGAAACATGTCATAACCACCCCGGCCACCAACGATTCAAGCCACTGATCAGCACTACGAATGAACTTCATCTGGTTGAAATAGCCGACGTATGTTTGAAGTAAATGTACAATGAAGGACCTCGTCTGACTCGTAGAATGCCACTGGTTCTCCAGCAGCCCGTCGTAATAAACTCCAGAAGAAGCCTCGAGTCTGCTCCAATCTACATTGTCAACATATCCGAGTTCATCCACATGGTCTACACATAATGGAGCCGTCGTAACCTCAATGCCCTACGATCTTCTGTTACGGCCCACGGACGCATCAACTGGTAAACCCAGAGATGCACGATCAAGTCGTTCCTGAAGTTGTAGAGGCGACTGTGGTCAGCACAGTGTGTTGATCTCTGGATCAGTGAGCCGCATGCCTGTGTCGTCCTCAGCATTTACGCCAGCCCCCGACATGTGGCTCTTCATGATATGGTACTCTATATGGGAAAGCGGTATTCGGGATAGCACAGGGTTCGGTTTTCCACCTATCTCATTCAGATTACACCCCAGGTCCGCTAGGCCTTTGGACCTAGGCCAGGTCGCACCAAGACCTTTACATGTTTGTTGATGACATCCAGGTCAGGTATCACACCACCGAATTGTTGAGGACAGTGACGCGCCGAATCAGCGAGGGGACCAGCAGCCTGCTCAAGTGTACCAAGCCCGACCTTGACAGCAATGTCGCGCCAGCCAAGAGACACCCCCTCGCCTACTCAATGGCCTCCGAAAGAAACTACGCCGCAAACGTGCCGGCACCAGCCTGGACCCTTCCGCCTCCAACCACGGCTAGGAGATGGCTGCAGGCAGGCCCCAGCGTAAGTGGTGGAGAGGCAAACTCACCATAGCGAGAAGCGACAAGGTCAACACACGAACACGCAGGCTAAGAGCTATCAGTAGAGCGGGAGGAGACACGAGGAAGGTTCACGACACGGGAATCCATATATACATAAATATACACCGAATTTTGCATATGTATATATACACATACATACATACATACATACATACATACATACATACATACATACATACATACATACATACATACGTACATATATATACATAAAATGTGAGAGAGCGTGATCCACCGCCGCTCTACTGTGGAAAATTGCCTCCCTTTCCCTCTGGAGCCCGGGGGTCCCCCCCCCTCCGAAAATCCCCCCTCCCTGCTGGACCCCCCCCCCCCCCCCCCCCTCCCCCGGCACCCCCCCCCTCCCTAACCCCTCCCCCCCCCCCTCCCTCGAAAACCGGGGGGGTCACTACCGGTTCGAACCCCCCCCCTCGAAAAACCGGAGGGGGGGTCACTACCGGTTCGAACCCCTCCCCCCCCCCCCACTCACCGCCAGCAAACGACTCCCGGTCCCTACCACCGTCCACACCACATCCCCCACTGTTGTTCCCAGCACCACTGTCCTCACCACCACTGTCCCCACTGGTTCCACCACCGTCCCTATTGTCCCCACCAGTGCCCCCACCACTGTCGCACTGTCCCCACTGTCCCCACCACTGTTCCCACCACGGTTCCACTCTCCCCACTTTCTCCGCACCCCCAACCACTGCCCGACTATCCCCACTGTCCCACTGACTCCTCCGCTGTCCCACTGAACTGTTCCACTGTTCCCACCACTGTCCCCACTGTCCCCACCACTGTCCCCACTGTACCTCTGTCCCATTGTCCCACCGCCGTCCTCGCCACCGCCTTCACCACTGTCCCCACCACCACTGTACCCTCCACTGTCCCACTGTTTCCACCTCATTCCCACTGTCCCCAACACTATCCCCACCACCACCGTCCCCACCACTGTCCACTGTCCCCACTGTTCCCACCATTGTCCTCACCGCTGTCCCCACCACTACCGTCCCCACCACTGTCCCACTGTCCCCTCACCACTGTCCCCACCACCACCGTCCCCACCACTGTCCGCACCCCCCCTCGGTTTTCGAGGGGGGGGGGGGGTTCGAACTGGCAGTGACCCCCCCCGGTTTTCGAGGGAGGGGCGGGGGGGAGGGGGTTCGAACCGGTAGTGACCCCCCCCCTTTTCATGATGAACTGGGGGGGGGGGAGGGGTTCGAACCGGTAGTGACCCCCCCCGGTTTTTCGGAGCTAGAGCTTCGGTGATGGCGTTGACGTATGTTACATGCTGCATGTATGTTACTTCTTCTTACTTATATCTAGCATCTTCATCAAAACTAGTTTACTTATATCTTACTTATATGTAACTTATATCTACTTTATAAGTCCGATAAGTCTGCTTTTTCGTATGGAAAATGGGGGGCGGGGGCGCTTTCAAAAACGCGTCGGCGTCGCCATCGATCCGTGCAGCCTGCGGGGCCCCGCTCCCGTTCCCCTCCTCTCCGTCCCTCCTTTTCCCCAGGCGGGATGCCGCCAGGCGGGCTACCGCCGCGCGAACGTGATTTTTTACAACAGGCGGCCCACCGCCAGGCGGTGCACCGCCGCGCGCGCGCGTTTTACACCAGCGCGCGGACCGAGCCGTCCTCGGCTCGGCGGGTGTACGCCGCAGGCGCCCGCGGGGCGTCCTCAGCAGCCAGCGCGCCGCATCCTATGGGGCGGCGGCGTAGTGGGCCATCCCATCCTCCTCGTCCCCCTCCTCCTCCTCCTCCTCCTCCTCCTCTCCTTCCTCGTCCCCCTCCTCCTCCCCTCCTCCTCGTCCCCCTGTTCCTCCTCCTCCCCCTCCCTCCCCTCCTCCCCCTCCCTCCTCCTTGCACAGCTCGGTCCTCCTCGTGGCCGCCACGCGGACTCCCCAGGCGCAGGCCGCGACGCCAGGTCCAGCGGCTCCACGATGAGGTAGGAGCGCCCCGCGGCCACCGCCACGCAGTGGACGTGGAACGCGGCGTCGCCCTCGAGCCACACGTCCCCGCTGCCGTAGACGAGGCCGCCGACAGCAGCTCGACGACAAGTGATTGCGCCGTGCCTGGATAGGCCCTGGTGCACGTGCGAGCCTCGGCGTTGCCCCGAGAGGCGCCCCCGCAGGCGCGCCCCCCGTGGAGGCTCGCGCGTGCACCAAAGCCCATTTGGCCCCAACCGCGCTGCCCGATGATCCCGTCGAGCTCAGGGGTCGGCCACCATTTGTGCGACTGGCGCGGCGCGGCCGAGGACTCGTGCAAGTACGTAGCCACAACTTGGGTGATCACATCCTTGTCCATGCCGCCCAAGCGGTCGTAGTGCTCCGCGGTGTCCTTGATGAGCTTGTGTTTTCGCTCGAGCACGAAACAGTCGAGCATCAACCCATCCTCCGCCGCCTGCACAGCTGCGTGCCAAAGATAATGATGCTTAGGCACGATCCACGCGTCCGTGTAGGCCCGCACGTGTTTCCTGAGCGCCAACCCGACATGGCGCTTGAAATCAACATCGAACGTGTCTGGGCAGCCGCCGCGTTTCGCCGCCAGGTACAGTTCCATGACGGCATACATGGCCTCAAAGGACCGCGCCTGGGGCAGGAACGGCGCGTGATGCGGCAAGAAATCCACGTGCAGCCAGTTCCTGAGGAACGGCAGGACGGCGAGGCAGTCCGACGCGGAGCCGACGAAATGCCCTGCCTCGACGCAGGCTTTCTTCCTGGCAGGGGAGAAGAGATGCACGGGAGCTTTCCCTCCGCCGCGGCCTGGAGCCCAGCGCTGGAAATCGGTTCGCCACCGATCCCACACGTCTGGAATCACGCGCGCCACTGCTTTGTGCAGGCAGAACACCTCCACCTGGAACGTGCCTCCGCTCGCCAGGATGATGTGCATCGGGTCGCGCGTGTACATGTCCAGCGAGCAAACGCGTCGGAGTTCGACGTCGGCCATCAACGAGAACTCGTTCACAGTGATGCCGTACGCGGATTGGAGATTCTGGAAGGCCACTGCACTCGCCGCGCGTTGAAGTTCCACGAGTTCGTCGTACCCCTTCGCGAACTCCTTGGCGGGAGCCGGCCGAGCGAACTCCGCTCGCGAATTCCAGGGAGTTCGCGAAGTCCGTTCGTGAACTCTCTGGACTCGCCGAGCGTCGGCCGCGCATTGCCCGCCCCCGACGCCTCCGCAGTCATCGGGTCGAACCTCGAGGCGTCGACGCAAGCGATGCCCACCAGGTAACCAGACGGGTCCCAACGGCTGAGGGTGCCAGTCCCCTGGTCGAGCACGACGTTCTTGCAGTTGCAGCAGGGCCGCCAACCGCTGGAGCCCTTGTACGAGAAGGTGTCCTTGCCCGCGCTTTCGTCCATGATCAGCCTGTGGCACTTGAAATGCAACCGAGACGCGCCGACGTCGAAACCGCCGCCTCCTGGCCCGAGGAAGAGGCGCCGCAGGATGGCCCTCACCACGCCCGCTGCGGTGATATCCTTCTTGTCCTCTGACCGAAGGACTCCCAGCGGGAGCCAGGCGCCCTCTTCTTGAAGGTATGTGCCCAGCTCCAAAAAACTAATGTACACAACAATGGACGTCCTGCGGTTTGCAGCTTTGAGCTGCGCGCCGACGACCACGTCGTCGTGGTAGAGCAGCATCCGCCACGGTTGCGATGGCGACGAAGGAAACACCCGCATCGCCGCCCAGAACCGATCACTCCAAGGCCCCGCCGCGTGGGCCAGCTTGGGGACGATCTTGTCGGGCAAACATACAGTCCACCTGAACGCTGGGCCACCGTCTCGGCGCGGCAATTCGATAACATCCAGAAGCGGCGCCACCGCGCGAGCCACGTCGGCGCCCACGGTCGCCGCCGCCACGTGCTCGTCGTCGTCCTGCAGCAGGACGCGAGCCACCCTGCGCGGGGAAGGCGGGTGGAGATCGGTTGGGCATTTTGAAAAGAAAAAGCCGACCAAACAAAACATCCTTCAAACACATTGCGCATTATGATTTTTGGATTCCGTGCACCTGTCCAGCGCCGCCCGCGATACGCCCCGCAGAAGCGCTGCCTCCTGCAGCCTCTGACGCTTGCCAGGAGGCCATCGCTCGGCCATGGCGCCGCCCCCGCCTGGCGCGCCGCCGCGGGCGCAGAAGCGCTGCCCCCTGCAGCCTCTGACGCTCGGCAGGGGGCCATCGCTCGGCCATGGCGCCGCCCCCGCCTGGCGCGCCGCCGCGGGCGCCCTTCGAGCCGTTGAAGTAGGGTGGGTGAGGCGGTGGAAAAGGTTGACAACGGATGACGGATGGGTGACAACGGATGACGGATGGCGGGGTACCGCCGACGACGGATGGCTGACAACAGGCGGTGCACCGCCAGAAGACTCCTGAGCATGGACAGGAAGCGGAGCACCGCCGACGACGGATGGCTGCACACGGGCGGTGCACCGCCAGAAGAGTGCGGGGCATGGACAGGAGGCGGAGTACCGCCGTCGGCGGATGGCTGGCAACGGGCGGTGTACCGCCAGAAGAGTGCGGGGTGTGGACAGGAGGCAAACTACCGCCGTCGGCGGATGCTGCCCATGGGCGGTGCACCGCCAGAAATAAGAGGAGCATGGCTACAAGGACGCCGTGCACGAGGAAAGGGAGGCGGACCACGGAGGAATATAGTTTTTGTCTAAGCGAGGGAAGTCTGCGCGGGCGGGGGCAGACTTCCAGCGCGCCTCCAGCGCGCCCCAGCGCGCGTCGCAGCGGCTGGGGACTGAGCAGGGCAGCCGCCGCCGAGCTCAGTCCCTCGAGGTGTTCTTCTTGCTGTACTTCTTGGCCTGTAGAAGGATGATCGGGACGCAAACGCGATCGATCGGCGGTCGAACGCGATCGATCGGCGGTCGATCGCGATCGAACGGCGCTCGATCGGCGGTCGATCGATCGATCGGCGGTCGACCGATCCGAACGCGATCGGTCGGCGGTCGATCGGCGAAATCCTCGATGGGTCGAGCGGTCGATCAGCAAAATCTTCGATCGATCGATCGGCAGTCGAGCGGTCGATCGGCGGAGCACCGCCATCCACGATGGATGAAAAGGCCGTTGAGCAGCTCGCGTGCTCGATGGCCGAACGCAGGCCACCGACAGCGGTCTTTGCGTCGGCGAGGGCTGCCTCCAAGGCCTTCGCCTCGTACGGCAAGCTCGCCCTGGGGTCCTCGAGCGCGGTCTTCGCGGCCTCCCTGAGCTTCGAGAGATCCTTGTGGCTGTCCTTCGCGTTCTTCCCGCCCAGGTCGGCACCCTGGAGCAGTCCTCGTCGTCGAGGAGCGATGCGAGCTGCACGTCCCAGGACCCCGTCTTTTCCAGCGTCTTCATCGCCAACGCCTTGCGGTCCTTGATGGCCTTCTGGACACGCTTCTGCTCGCTGCGTTCCCTCCTGATGCGACTGCGCGAGTCCCTCCCTTTCTTGCCGTGGTCGTTGCGGCTCCTCGAGCGCTGCTTCTCGCGAGACTGGGAGCGACCCGTCTTGCGGCTGTCCTTCTTGCTGTGCGCCCTGCGGCTCCTCGAGCGGGCCTTGTCCTTCTTGCTGTGCGCCCTGCGGCTCCTCGAGCGGGCCTTCTCCTTCTTGCTGTGCGCCCTGCGGCTCCTCGAGCGGCGGCCCTTCGCGTCGGCTCTGCGGGAACCTCTGGAAGAGCGGTGCTTCTGGCGGCTGTCCGCCCTGCGGCCGCGGCTGCTGCGCTTGCGGCCGCGGCTGGGGAAGCGGTCCGCGCCGTCGCCGCTGCTGGAGTGGCCCCGCTTCAGCTGGCGGTTCTGCGAACAGTCGCTGTCGCCGCTCCGACTCGTCGAACGGCGACCAGCGCTTGTGGGGCCCTCGTAGCCACCGCTCGGCGAGCGGTGCGTCTTTTGCGGGAGTGGCTCCACGGCTCTCTCATGCTTCGGTGGGGATGGCCTCGGCGGCTTCCTGTTCTGGCGGAGCTCCTGCCTCACTGTCTCTTCGATGTTCTCCTGCCTGCTGCCCTCGGTGCGGATGCGGTAACAATCCTGCTTCAAGTCGGAATTGTACCTCACGTCGTTGTTGGCACGGACGGCGTCCGCGTCGTACCCCTCCTGGGCCCAGACGGACAAGGGCTTCCAATCCCCGCCCTTGGCCTCCGTGAGGCGTTCCTTCCTCGAGACGCTGAGGACCCTCACCAGCTCCTCTTCGAACTGAGCGTTGTTCTCAATGGAAGGGTCGTCCATCGAGCGCCAGAACGCCTGCTGGTCCGCCTTGCGCATGAGAGCGAACGAGCGCGGTGGCCAGTGCGCATAGCAGCGCTGCACCATCGAACTCTTGCTGTTGCAGCTCCCACACCACCACGTGTTGGCGCTCTCCTGGGCGAGCCTGAAGCGGACGCTCTCCGCATCCCGACCGCACTTGGCGCACGTCGGGCCTGGACAGGGTGGGTCGTAGCCCGTCGTGAAGCGGCCGTAGTCATCTTTTGCTTCGTCCGCGGCGGCCTCGAACGTGTCTGAGGGCGCGGCCTGCGGCTCCTCTGCTGCCGCCTCTGCCTCCGTCGGCGCTGCATCCTGACGCTGCTGCTGTGGCTCTGCATCCTCCTCCGCTGCCGGCGGTGCTTGCGAGGCTGCAACCGACTTCTTGTCGCGCTGCGTCTGGGCCTGCTGCTGTGGCTCTGCCTCGTCCGCCCCTGCTGCTGCGTCCTCCGCCGCCGAAGGTGCCGCCGCTGCTGGCTTCTTCTTCGCTTTCTGTCTGGCCTTTGCCTTGGGCTCCGCGCTCGCCTTTGCCTTCGCAGGCGGCGCGCCGCCGCCCTTCTTCGCGGTCAAGAACTGAGAAAGCGAGCGCTGCGACGGGGGCTGCTTGGCGGGCGGCACGGCGGCGGGGCGCCTGAGGAGAGGCCGCCCCGCCTTCCCCGCCTTTGGTTTCGCAGCGGCCGCGACCTCCTCAGGCACGCGCTGCGGGGGCTCCTGCGGAGTCGCAGGCGAGGAGGCCTTGGGCCAAGGCGGAGCTGCACTGGCCTCCGCCGAGGTGTCGCCTTCCTCGGCCTTCACAGAACCAAGCTCCTGCGGCCTCGAGCCTGCTTCCTGCGGCTCGCTCTTGAACGAGTCTGCTGCCTGCGGCCTCGAGCCTTCTTCCTGCGAGCTGTCTTCGGACGGCGCGGGTGACTTGACGCCCTCGTGCAAGAAGGGGGGCGCGGGCGACTCCTCCTCGGCGGCCGCCATGGCCCGCGGCGCCGCGGCCCCCGCGGCCGCGCGCGCGGCCCCCGCGGCCGCGCGCCAGCACAAAACGGCTGTCGAGAACACGGCGCGAGGATGAAAGGGAACAAGGGGCAAGGCGGATGAGAGAGCAGGTTGGTTCTGGAGAAGTGGACAAGGCTGCGCAACACAGCCTACACAATTGGAACAACAGGCGGTGCGCCGCCGAAAACGCGCGGCGCGATGCGACAGCCGCGACAAGGAAAACAAATGATCGGCGTGGCGCTCACGAATATACATGCAAACAATGGGCGGTGCGCCGCCGACGACGAGGATCGATGGGCGGTGCGCCGCCGACGAACTTGTCTAACCATGCAATGGGCGGTGTGCCGCCGACAACGACGATCGAAGGGCGGTGCGCCGCCGACGAAATTGTGCAACCATACAATGCGCGCTGCGCCGCCGACAACGACGACCGATTGGCGGTGCACCGCCGACGAGATTGCCCAATCATAAATTGGGCGGTGCGCCGCCGACAAGTCCAACCGATGGGCGGTGCACCGCCGACGAAATTGTCTAATCATACAATGGGCGGTGCGCCGCCGACAACGACGATCCATGGGCGGTGCGCCGCCGACGAAATTGTGCAACCAGGCAATGGGCGGTGCACCGCCGACGGAAACGTCAAACAAAACAAAGGGCGGAGCACAGCGGACAAGTCCAACCGATGGGCGGTGCGCCGCCGACGACTACGTGGTGGCAAGGTTGTGATGCTGATGGCGGTGACGACGATGATGCTGGTGGTGACGATGATGGTGGTGGCGAGGTGCTGACGATGATTTCTGGTGATGGTGAGGTGGTGATGGCGAGGTGGCGATGGTGATGTGGTGGTGAAGGTGAGATGGCGAGATGGCGATGGTGATGGTGATGGCGATTCCGACGAATCGGAACGAGCTCGGCGCGGCTGCGCTGAGGGCTGCGTTCCTGCGCCGCGTATCGCGGCGTATCCTGGCGTATCCTGGCGTATCCTGGCGTATCCTGGCGCATCGCGCGACGGCGCGCCGCGATGCGCCAGGATACGCCAGGATACGCCGCGATACGCCAGGATACGCCCGTATCGCGGCGTATCCTGGCGTATCCTGGCGCATCGCGCTCCGCGGCACCCCGCGATACGCCAGGATACGCCAGGATACGCCAGGATACGGCAGGATACGGGCGTATCCTGGCGTATCCTGGCGTATCGCGGCGTATCTTGGCGTATCCTGGCGTATCGCGTCGCGCCGTCGCGCGATGCGCCGCGATACGCCAGGATACGCCAGGATACGCCAGGATACGCCAGGATACGCCGCGATACGCGGCGCAGGAAACCAGCCCTCATCGCAGCCGCGCCGAGATCGTTCCCTCTCCTCCTCCTCATCCTCATTCTCTTTCCTCACCACTCCTCCTCCTGCTGCTCCTCCTCCTCCTCCTCCCCCTCCTCCTCCGATGGTGGTGATCGGAATGATGATGGTGAGAATGATGATGAAAAATGGTGGGGAAGGACTCCTCCCCCCCCCTTCCTCCTCCTCCTCCTCCTCCTCATTCCCCTCCTCCTCTTCCTCGCCCTCTCCTCGCCACCACTCCTCCTCTTCCTTCTCCTCCTATGGGGGTGATCGGAATGATGAGGATGAGAATGGCAATGCTACTCATGATGATGATGATGATGATGATGATGATGGTGGTGATGTTGATGACGATGATGTTGATGATGATGATCGCAGTTTTCCAAGAAAGAATGGCGGACCCGCCAAAGATAAGAGTGCGCGCACGGCCCGCGCGCGCGCGAGCGACCGCGCGGATGCGCCGAAGAGTTGCGGGGGTCAGAAGCCGACCGACAGCCTTTCCGCCCCACCCCGATTCTCATGCCCCTCCCCATGCCGCACCCCCCTCCCATGCTCCTCTCCATGCCCCTTCCCTCCGCACCTCCCTCACCGTGCCCCTCCCCGATCTGTCAGTCGGCGTCGAACCCCCGCGGGGCCCAAGGCGGCCTACGCGGCCGATGCAAGCCCTGCGCGGGCGGCGCGGCGGGCTGCTAGGCCGACGAGGCGGCCGAAGAGGGCGGCCGACGAGGCGGCCGAAGGGGGCGGCCGACGCCGCCGCGACGGGAGGACCCCAACGTGGCCTCACGACGCGTTGTTGGAGAGCCAGCTGGCCAGCGTCTCCTGCAGGTCGGCGAGGGCCGCCTGCTCGGCGCGGAACGCCACGGCCGACCGCTCCGCCACTGCCAGGCAGGCCGCCGAGCACATCCTCGCCCTCGTGACGCTGTCGAGGATCACCTGCGCCTGCGCTGAGTTCAGATGCACGGTGGCCTCGGGCGCGATGTTGGCGCTGACGGGCGAGCTCGCTCCGCTCATGTTGAGCTGAAGCGGACCGCCCTTGCCGCTGCCCTTCGGGAAGGCCGCCGCCACTGCACTCTGGCTGAGTGGAGCGACCTGCTCGGGAGGCTGGCACGGCGCACTGCGAGCGCCACGGCGGCGGTTGTTCTTGCACCACTGCTCGTCGTTGGCCTTCTGCCAGCGCTCCCACTCGTCCGTGTCCTCAGTCCACTCCTCGACCTTCAAGCGCGCCCCGCGATCGCTCGCGCCATTCGTCGAACCTCGAAGGCGCTCGGACCTCGGTGAGCCGAGCGCCACCGAGGTTCGCCGAAAGACGTGGGCAAGCAATCGTTTGGGCGCGCCGACCTCGGCGATGGCCAGTTGAAGATCCGCGTCGACATCCTCGAGGAGGTGGTAGCTCGACTTCACCAAGTGCGTCTTGAGCCTCGACAGGGCCTCATCTCGCGACGCGCCCTTGAAGAAACTCCCGCGTTTCGAGCAGGTCCCCGACAACGGGCACGTGCACCCGAAGACGCTGATCATGGGCATCTCGCGAAGAGAAGAGCTCGATGGCGCACTGGAGGCCCGCGATCGAGAGCGCGCCAAAGACGGCGCGAAGGGAGGCGGCCGCGAAGGCTGCGAGAGCGCGCCGAGGACGGCGGATGGGCGCCCGCGAAGGCGCGCGCGGGAAAAGCGCGGCGCAAGCGCAGCCTGGAGCCTGCGGCTGCGGAAAACATCATAAGAGGAATGGAGGAGGCGTGCAGGGAGCGTGGAGCACGCACAGGCGGTACACCGCCGAAGCTGAATGGGGGGGAGTGCTGGGAGTCCAGCGCGCGCGGGCGGTGCACCGCCGAAGTTAGGCGGAGTGCCGCCGACGAGAGCCCATGACAGGCGGTGCCCCGCCGATTTTTTGCTGGCGACGCGCGCAAAAGGATATTCGCGAACGGTCCCGCGAGCGCGGCGCACGCCTACCGCGACAGCCGCCAGCGGCGAAGAACGGCACCTGAAAATCGGAAAATCAGATGCCGACTGAAACTTCCACTCCGCTCTCTTTCCATTTGTCTCCTGGCTCACCGTCCATCACCTCTCCGCTCTCACGTCCCCCCGCCCCTCATGGATGTTTCAGTCGGCGTCTGACCTCCGAGGGGGTTGTCAAAGCCCGCGGCCCGCGAGTCTCAGAGGTACAGCCCGCGGTTCTTGGAAGGCATCGCCTTGACCGTCAGGGGCAGTGGAGGCGGCCGCACGGCCGCTGCCTTTGCCGCGGGCGCCGAACTCGCGGCCGTCGGCCGCGGGGGCGGCGGTGGCGGCGGTGGCGGCGGCGGCGTCGGCGCGAGGTACGGGCCGCCGCCGCTGTCCTGGAGCGAGCGGCGCGGTGGCGCGCGGCCGTATTTGGAGGCGTACCACTCCGACTTGGGGCCTGAACCACCACGGTTGCCCCAGCGCTTCCCGCTCTTGCGCCACGTCTGGCCGCGCCAGAATTGCGGGCCACCGTGCATGGGCGCGGGCGGCCCCCTGCTGGCGCGACCCCAGATGCCGACGTAGCGCTGCAGCAGTTCCAGTGGCTCCTGGACGCGCTTGGAGTTCCAGGCGATCGGCGCGCTCTCGCTCAGCAGCGAGCGCAAGAACTTGTACGCCTGCACCACGTCCTCTGGCGCCGCAGACGCTTTCGGCACTTCGGGTACCTTGGCGACGAAGGCGCCCACGTTGGGCGCGCCTGAGGCGCCCACGTTGGGCGCGCCTGCTGGCGGTTGCGCCTGGCGCCACGGCGGCTGAGGCTTCTCCGACGGCGGCTGCTGCTGCTGCTGCTGCACCTCCTGCTGCTGCTGCTGCTGCTCCGCCCGCCACGTGCCGCCAGCGTCTCGGGTGCGACGTGGCGGCGACTTCGGCGCCGCGCCCTGATTGTGGACGGGGATGAGCGTCGGTCCTTGCTTCGCCTCTGGCGAGGGGTCGCTGCTGCTGCTGCCAGGGCACTCCGCCGTCTGCCAGCCTGGCGGCGCGGGATCGGCGATGATGTCATCCATGCCTGCCTCCTGCGCAAGGCAAGGTAAACGCCGAGAGCACCGTCGCTTCTGGGCCCTGCCCCGCCGCCGCCTGCATCCAGGCCAACGCGGGCGAACGGGGGCGGGGCCGCATGGGCGTCGGGCGCGCTCGATCCGTTTCCCTCGAGCCTGGGCGAACATCTCGAAGAGGTTCAAGGCTTCGGCGACCTGCTCGAAAAGCGACTGGCTCGCATCTGAAGCCGCCGTGTGCACCTCAACAGGAATCCAGGAAATCAGCCTGCACTGCCCAAGCGGACGCTTCGGGCTGAGCAGGCGTTTTCTGAATTCCCAGCGCCTCCGCGGAGTTGTCCATGGCGCTGCTGGCCGCGCCCTCGCTCGCCATGCGCCCGCGAAGCGCCCGCGGCCGCTGGCGGCAGCGGCGCGGGGAGGGGCGCCGCGGGACCCGCGGGGAGGGCTGCTTGAATTGAAAAGGCGCGGGGGGAGCGGCGGAGGGAGGCGGGCAAGGGCGAGGCAGCGGTCAGAGAAATGAGAACGCCCATGGTAATGGAACCAGCGAAGGCGGAACACCGCCGACAACAGATGGAGGCGGTGCACCGCCAGGCAAACCTTCCAATAAATACGAAGAACCGCCTGAGCAGCGCAAGGACAAGCAAGGCCCGATGAGATTACGATCCGATTTCGATCCGAGTTCCTTGTTTTCTGAACGCAGGCTGCGCGCCCCACGCGCCGCCCGCGGCAAATCCGACTGAGAGTCATGCATCGCGCCACCGAAGCAGGTCGCCTCAGAACTCGCCCTTGCGAGCCTCCAGCTCGCTCTGCACCAGCGCCTTGGCCCAGGCGATGGCGGCCTCCTGAGTGGCAGATGAAAACCGTCATAAACGCAAAGTGGCCCGCGGGGTCTCTTTGCGCATATGATTGGAGCGAGGCCACGCGCGGCCGCAACAACGCGCTCCGCCGCCGCGCATCGAGCCCCGTGGCCACGCCGATTGGAGGAGATGGGACCCAAAAGTGTCCTTCTCCTTGCCGTTCCTGTACTTCTTGCTCTTGGTGCCGCCTGGCCCGCTGCGCCCGCTCCTGAAGAGAATCTGGCTGCGAGTGGTCTCGTCGTCATACCGCGGTGCTTTCAGCTTGCATGCTGCCGCCTTCGCCTTCGCAATCTTCTTCGGTGTTGCCTCGGCTTTTGCCTTTGCCTTTGCCTTCGCCGCCGATGGCTTCGCCGTGCCATCTGAAGCCTTTGTCTTCGCCAAGGCCGCCACTGCGTCGGACTTCCTCCGCTTCTTCTCGCCCTTCTCCGCTTTCCAGCCAGAGGAAGTACGTTGCCCCGCCGCTTGGAGGAGAACCAGGGCAGCGTCGGCAGGCAGCTTCGCCAGCGGCAGTGTCGGATCCACCTTGACAGCGGCAAGTGGCAATAACCAATCGCCGCGCCTGCGACGCCCCGCAGAGGGCGCGCCGCTGCCTTGGGCAGAGGCGCGCCCCCGTGAATCGCGGAGGCCGCGGAGGCGGGCCCAGGTTACCGTCCAAAAACCTTTGCCTTCTTCTGCGGCGCCCCCTTCGCGTCCACCTCGGACTCGCTCGAGCTCAGCACCATGACGTCAACGGCCGATGCCTTGACCTTGGCGCCACCGCCCAACTTTGAGGCCGCGGCCGCAGGCGCCGCTCCCGACATCGCGGCAGGCTTGCCCGCGGGAGCTGCTGGAGTGGGAGTCGTCGGCCCGCGCTGCGAGACGAGGGCGGCCGCCGCTGGGTTCGGCCACCCGCCGCGGGTGTTGTGCGTTGGGATCACCCCCAACGGCAACGCCGCTGGCGTCGCGGCTCCCAAGGGAGGCGTCGCGGCAATCGTCGCGGCTGCAACCGCAACGCTTTGCATCGGAGAAGGCGGCGGCAGAGGCGCGAAGGCGATCGGCGGCAACGCCGCCCGCTGCGGCGTTGCCTGGGCGCCGAGCGCTGCGTTCCTGTTGCCGCGCAAGCTGATGAGCTTCCCGAGGATCTGCGTCTCGAGAAGCCCAATTGTCGGCTGCACGGGCCCCTCCGAGGCGAACGCCTGCTCGTACAGCGTCGGCCTCTCCTGCTGGAACAGCGCCGCCGAGGGGGGGGGCGCGCCGACAAACTCGGTCGCCTTGCCTCGAGCAGCTGTGTAGGCAGGGGAACGCCACGTGGTCTTCACCAACTGCAAGTACACGTCCAAGAGCTGCGGAGTCGGCGAATTCTTCTCGATGCCTGATCGCTGGCACGCCAGGAACATGAACGCGGCTAGCATGCCAAACGTCGGCTCGGAAGGGTTCCGGAGCCCGAGGCGCTCCAAGTGGCGCATCAACATGACAAATTTCGAAGCGAACGACTCGGTTGGGCTCAGCAGCACGTGCCACGTGGAGGCAGTAAGCAACTCCACGAAGCACTCGTAACTTTGCCCTTTGGCCTTCGTGCGCCTCCCGCAGAGCCACTCGGTCGCGGCGCCGACCAAATCGTGACTGAACCCCGTCTGCCCGAGCTGGGTCAGCAGCTGCCCTTTCTCCGTGGCCGTCCACCTGCAAAACGACGGGGGAATGTTAGACGGCGGGGAGGAGGGGGGAGCGGGCGGCGTTCCGCCGAACGGAGGCGGGGACCTCCTCGAAGGGGGAACGGATGGCCTCTCGCCCGTGCGGGATCTTTGACCCGAGCCTCGCCTCTGGCCTTCGATGAGCGCGCGCACCTTCCCGAAGTGCAGCTGCTCTGCAGCGCCCCCGGAAGGCCCGCTCGCCGCTGCAAGCGCCGCGGCTGCCTCGCCCAGGGCAGCCTGGACGCGCTCCGTCGCGCCGCGGCGCGTCGGGGGGCGCCCGCCCCGCGGCCCCTCCAGAAGCGCTCGGTGGGACAGGGGCAGCGTATTGTGGCGAAGGGAAATGGCATGGCCCTTCACGTCTTCCTTCTGCTATCCTCTCCTCCCCCCTCTCCCCTCCTCCCCCCTCCTGGGCGGTGCGCCGCCAATGCGACCAATCAAACGGTATATGATGAAACGTGCGCCGAAGGCGGTGCACCGCCAACGAATGCAGAAACACCTCGCGCAATCAAGGTGACGTGGGCGGTGGGCCGCCAAATGCGATGACAAACTCGGGCGAAGCATGCGCCGCGGGCGGTGCACCGCCAACGCGAAAGAAACGCATCGCGCAATCACGGGGACGTGGGCGGTGTACCGCCAAATTCGATGACGAATTCGGATGAAACGTGCTGCGTGGGCGGTGCTCCGCCGATGCGTGAAGAAACGATTCGCGCAATCAAGGGAACGTGGGCGGTGCACCGCCAACGCGACGAAACTTCAATCAACATGTGCAAAACGTACAAATTGCAATACGCGGGCAAAACATAGCGATGGGCGGTGCGCCGCCAATGCGATAAAACTGCTCAGAATTTGCAAGACGTGGGCGGTGGGCCGCCGAAACGAATCACATCAGAACGCGCCGCGATGAGAAGTGCGGGCGGTGTGCCGCCAATGCGCATGGCATCCCCTCCCGATCCCCCCCCCGCCATTCCCGCCCCCTCTCTCCTACCCCCCAGGCTGCGCGGGTTGAGCTCGGTGATGAACGGCCTTCTCGGTCGCCTGGCGCCTGGCGAAACACTGTGCTGAAGAAAACCTGCGCGTTTTTCGGTGTCCGACCCCCTTTTCAAAAAGCAGACGAAAAAGCAGACTTATCGGACTTAAACTTATCTTATTTATAAGTATAACTACAAGTAACTTATAAGTAGCTCAATTGGGTGCACACAAGTAACATATGTTCTACATGTGATTTAAGTATATATGTTAATGACTTAAGTTAGATGTGGATGGTAGTTGCAGGATCTTAACATATCTCACTACAAGTGATTTCAAGTTACTTACAAATAACTTCATATATAATTGAAGTAACTTATAAGTGACTTCATCTGACATAAATCTCATATGTCAACGCCATCACCAAAGAGGGGGGGGGGAGGGGGTTCGAACCGGTAGTGACCCCTCCCGGTTTTCCGCCTGTAGCGGTAGAACACGCTCTTTCACAGATGTAGCAATGACGCTTGGACATGAAGGTGCAGGCTGGAATTGAGCACAGCTAGCCATTGCACCGCGGCTGTACTGGCTGGGCCAAGCTGGAGCTGCCCGACTACATACCGCACCCTTGGTTGAATTCTCCTCGGGGGCCCGACTTGAAAGGCAGCACTAGGCCCGACAATAATTGTTTGGACGGCCGCCGCAAATCCGATCCGAACCCTCCTTTCGCTTTATGAATGGCGCCCCGCGGCGAGGGCCTCATGGGCTCTACCCCGTCACGGCGGGCTGGGGTCCGAGGCCCTTTGGGGGCTATGATCGCATCTCTCAAAAGGATTGGCTGTAGTCTGGCCTCCCCGTTTGTTTTCTCAGGTCGTGATGGACAGCAGTATCCTCCCACTAGCTTTTCCATCAGCTTCCATTCAGCAGCCAATGAGGTTTGAGTGTGATATGATTATTTGCGGACACGCTGCGACCAAGCTCGGGCATCCAGGTTCGAACATTAATGCCGGCGTTGCAGTCTCCATGCTCGCAAACCCCCATCTCCCTACTCAGAAAACACGAAGTTGCCTTCTCATATCTAATTCAGGGCTGTTGGACCAAGACACGTGCACACGATGCAGGCTGCTACGACGTTAGTCCCACCAGCCCTCTGGGCGTCGGTGGTTTTGAAGGAGTGTCCTCTTCCACCCCTCCTTCTTCTCCTTCGGGGAGGGGTTTACCCCTCCCCCTACCCCCTCCCCGCTGACCTGGACAGGGGGTTCCGCGGCGCGTTGGAGCGTCCAAAACGGCCTCGGCGAGGAAGCCAAAATCATTGATTTTACTATGGTTTGGGACCCATTTTGGCCTTCTGAGGGGGGGGCTGAAATTTAGGAACCCCCCTTCTTTGATCGATTTCCTCCACGATGGCCGCAAGAGGCACCCAGGATGCCCCAAGAGGCCGCAGGATGGCCCCAAGATGGCCCCAAGAGGCCCCCCAAGAGGCCCCCAGGAGGCCCCCAAGAGACCCCCAAGAGGCCCCAAGAGACCCCCCAGAGGCACCCAAGGTGCTCCCAGAGGCCCCAAGATGGCCCCAAAAGGCCCCAAGAGGCCCCCAGGAGGCCCCAAAGAGGATTCCGAACGGCCCACAGAGGCCCCCCCGAGGCACCCAAGACGCCGAACAACCCCTCAGGACGACCCTCTACTCGCCTGGGCGTCGTTTCTGGACGGGCTGGTGGGGATACGCGAAGCGTCTAGAATTGCTAATACATCTGCGATGCACCCTCCGACTGCATCCACCATCGTGTACTTGGCTGCCCAACTTCACATCCACAGAGGGGTCCTATGTGATACTCTCGAATTGCTTCGGAATCTCTACAGACACCCCTTGATCAGGTATGGGTGTCAAACGACGCCCGACTATCATGTGAATCCGCCCCCAGACACTGGACTCGAACAGCTCGAGTTATGATGCAGAGACCCCCACACCAGTAGGCAGGAGGCTTTCTCTGGCCACAACTTTACCGACGGAAATTGCACCCCTGGTGCACACACCGCCTACAGGTGCAGGATTCGCTATCGTGGCCGTGATGGGAGGGGAAGTTTTCGCAACGACCAAGGGCAACGCAGATAACCTGTTCAATTAAACGTCCCGAGCCGCCGAACAGCTCGCTGCCCTTGCTGCTTGCTGTGCTACCTCTCTCGCCTCACACGTTCACACAAACTGCCAAGCTCCAATTCAGCTACACGCCCAATCCATTTTTTTGAGAAATAACCAGATGTCGAGCTTGAAAATTTTAGCTGGAGGCTGCTGGTGCCGCCCTGGTCCGGTCGCAATCAAAGGCAAGGCCCCAGAAAAGAGAGACAATGCCATACGCACTGACGCGGCAGGCGGGACCGCGAAGCAGGCAGTCGGGGCCTTTTGCAGACCCAGCGAAGCCGAGCTTGAATTTCACACATCGGATACCAAGCTGGTTGGCAGATTCCTGCAGTACCTTGCTGCTGTCCTGCCTCGCTGGCCTGCCCTCGCCCCCTTTGAACGGGAAGACGGGCATGGACAGGCCAGCGAGCACCAACCCACCCCTTAGGGCCGCTTCTGCTCCCCACGTGTGGGAGCCAACGGGCCGTTCCTCCTCCTCCTCCTCCTCCTCCTCCTCCTCCTCCTCCTCCTCCTCCTGCGCCTCCTCGTCCTCCGCCTCCCCATGAATGCCCGGGGGGCCGTGGGTGAAAATCAAGGAGCGGTGGCCGTGGCCGCACTGGCAGATATCCCTAAGGGACGCAGCCTGCCCTGGCTCACATACCTTAGCGCTTCGAGCACCCTCATCCTCTGTGAAAGATGTGGTGCCTACACAGCGCGCGGATCTGGACTGACTGGAGAGTGCAAACTGAGCCCACCGAACAATGGAACGGCCTCGCGCCTTGCCCGATCCCTGAACCTCCAACGCCCCAAACATGAAATAACCAAACAGAACACCTCCCGTCATTTTCAGGCCACCCGTCCACCCTCCTCCTCCTCTTCCTCCTCCTCCCACTCCTTGCTCCTTGCTCCTTGCTCCTTGCTCCTTGCTCCTTCCTCCGTCCTCCTCCTCCTCCTTCCTCCGTCCTCCTCCTCCTCCCTCCTTCCTCCTCCTCCTGCGCCTCCTCCTACTCTTCCTCCGCAACTCCTCTTCCTCCTACTCTTCCTCCTCCTCGTTCCTCCCCCCGAGGCTGCCCCCGATCCGAGAGAGAGAGCTCGCGGGGGCGACGGCAGGCACAGGGCAGGGCGGCAGGGCAGGGCGGCAGGGCGCGCCCTCCGGGCTGAAGTCGGACTCCAGGGCCAGCACGACGCGCCGGCGGGCGAGCAGCTCGCACCTCGCCAGGGAGGGGCGAGCGACGACGGCGAGGACGAGGCCGACGAGGCCGACGAGGGCGACGACGACGAATAGGACGACGCCGAGGGAAGGACAGGGCACAAGGACGACGACGAGAAGGACGACGAGGCGGACGACGATGACGAGGACGACAACGAGGAAATAGATGTTCGGAATGCTCTGTGTGCTCTTTCTTCGCACCTCGTGGGTCCTCTCGGTGCGGCGGCCGGACTGGCCCCGAAACTCTGGCAGCAGCCCGCTTCGGGAGAGGTTCGTGGGTTCGGCCTCGCGGCAACGACGACGACGACGATGACGACGTGGACGCCCCAGGCACGCAGGAAGAGCGAGGCGGACAACGACGGCGGCGGCGACGACTGGGGGCCAGGATCACGCCTGCTGGCATGAATTCCAAAGGGCCGGCTGGGGTTCAGAATTCGAAGGGCAACTGAAGCCCAGTGAACCCCAGCGGGCGTGTCCGATACCCCAGCGTCGAATGGACCTGCAGGGATAGGGTTCGCAGGTGGTCGCAGAGTGGTCGCCGTACACGGGGTCCCCAGAGCACGCTGGCCTTGTTGGATTGCGGATTGCCTGGTCGCCGACCCGTGCCCCGCTCCCCTTTGTTGACGTCTCCTGGATCGCCGCCCGGGCCCCTGTTGCGAAGAACTTACTGTTTGGGTTCCACGCTGGCAGCCATACTTTAAATCTGGTTGAGCTTCGGGACGACGGTTCAACGCAGGGGCAGCCCAATCCCCCTGCCCACCGCCGTCTCCCCTCCACCCTCCCTCGGGGAGAGAAAGAGGGGAGGGAGAGGGGGGACTCGAAGGAGAGGGGACAGCGACGTGAGGAAGGAAGGGGGTGGAATGAGAGGAGGAGAAGGGGGAGGGTGGAGGAACTGCGCTTAGGCGGTGACTCAGGGGGACGAGGGAACGAGGAGGGGAAAGGGGTAGGAGAAGGGAAGCGGGAAGGGGAATCCCCGAAAACTCCCAGAAATTCCGAGGGATCCCCGCAGCCCCTGGAGGCCCGAAAACTACAACACTTTGTTCACGTCCACAAGCATCAAAGCTCCATCCTCGAAAACCGATGATCGAGAGGACACGGAGGAGGGGGAAGGAGTAGAAAGGAGCAGGCAGCAGGGATGTCGGACTGAGGAGGATGGTGGCCATGGAAGGCGGACGGGTGGAGGAAGCGGGCGGAGGACTGGAACCCCCACGATGACTACCCCAAACTCCCCCTCTTCCTGACGTTGATCCGTCTCCTCCTCCTCCTTCCCTCCCTTCCTCCTCCCAGCTCGCTCTCCTCATCGTCCTCCATTCCTCCACCCCATGTCCTTACATATAACTCCTCCGTGTCGGACCCCGGAGCGTGTCGGTAGGGCGGGCTGGGCGCTTCGCCTGAGACCTTCTCACCACTTATGACCCTTAAGCTTCCAAAATGCAATACTTTCACGGTCGGGCTGCGGGTCGTTTTCATAATGTGACTCACGCTTGGAATCCGCGCACTTTCGTCTTCAACGGTTGCAACAGTTCCACGGATGACGGGAGGGCGATCTTCCACTTTGAAAAGAGAAAGAAGCTCTCACCCTCGTGTCGCGCGCACGCGTCGTCGAAGTTTGCAAGAGCTTCACGCATGGACGGCGGGTCGCTTTCAAAATGCGGTTCTCGCCTTCGCGCCACACACATTCCTTTAAAAGTATGCAGGGGCTTGACGGATCGAGGGCGGGCCGTTTTCAAAATGCTGCTGTCGCCTGAGCGCTGCGCACTTTCGTCTCAAAAAGCTGTAAGTGTGTTTCACGGATGGAAAGCGGGCGGTGTTCATAATCTGGCTCTCGCCAGAGCGCCGCGCACACTCGCCGTTAAAATTAAGAAAAATTCTACGGATGGAAAACGGCCCCTTGTCAACATGTGGCTCCCGCTTTCGAGCCGCACGCGTTCGCCTTAAAAAGTTAGCAAAATCGTACTGGATCGGGGGCGACCCCATTTCAAATTGTGGTTCCCGCCTTCGCGCCGCACGCATTCGTCTTGAAAGTCTGCAAGGTCTTCACGGATGGAAGGCGGGTTGTTTTCAAAATGTGGCTCTCGCCTTGGCGCCGCGGACATTCGTTTTAAGTCTGCAGGAGCTCCACGTACTGAGGGCGGGTGGTTTTAATGTGATGTTCGCCTTGGCGCCGCGCACACTCGTCTCAGACACGTGCAAGGATTTTACCTATCGGGGCGGGCTCTTGTTCAAAATGTGGTTCTCACCCTAGCGCTGCGCACAACCGTCCTAAAAATTCACACCCGTGTAACGGATTATGATGGTTGACGTCCCAGGAGTGGTGCTCTGGCCCACTGTCAGGGCACAAAAGTCACGTTGATTCGTGGTGTTGAAATCCCAGAAGCTGCGTTCTGGCACGATGCAAGATCGTCAACACGCAACAGTCAGATTGGTTCGCGGCGTTGAAGTCCAAGGAGTGGTGTGTAGGCAAGACTGTGTACTCTCAGTCGGTTGTCTTCTGATGGGACACTTCCAGCAGCGAAATGACATTCTTGTATGGGGTCTGTGAAGAGGGAACCTGGAGAGAGGGCGTATTGAAACATCGTTGATACGCATTGGGTTTACACGTTACGTACATTGGTCCATGATCTCCTCCCTGACCATCCTCCCCTTCTGCCCCCCTCCCTCTTCCCGCTCCACTATCCGTCCTTACCCTCCTCATGCCCCTCCCCCTCCTCCTCCTCATCATCCTCCTGCGTCCGCGAACCTGACACCCCAGCACTCCACCTCCCCCTCCTCATCCCGCCTCCCCCCCCTCATCCTCCCAGACATGCGTCCTGATTTGTTCAACACTGCCACCCAAGACGTCCCAACCCTTTCCCTGCGACCAGTCGTTCAGTCTGAGTCATTCTTGGACGGTCCTGGGGCCCAGCGAGGCCCCCAGAAGCCGAAACCGGATAGAAACTTGCAGTCCTGATTATTCTCTACGCGAGCGTGTCTGGGCTCCCCCGCCCCTGCCCCCCTCGCTGATCAACCCCCTCTCCTCTTTCCCCCGCCCTTCTTCCCGCTGCCTTTCCCCCCCCCCCTCGCCCGCGCGCCTGTGCAGCGAGAGCCCGAGGCCCGTGGAGACCCAGCACACGAAGAGGCCCTCCTCCTGGGGGCGGGGGGAGGAGGCCCGAGATTGCCGACTATCCTGGCGGGTGCGCCCAGGGGAAGTGAGGAGGACCAGGCGTTCTCAGAAGAAGGCGGAGCGTCTCAGAAGCCCTCTGGCCTTCTAAGACGCCTTCGGTGTATCCAGGGAAGGCTTAGAAACCTGCTCAGAAGGCCCGCCCCCTCCGACTCCCCCCCTGCGCTCTTCGCCGAGAACGGGGAGGAGGCCCCACATCTCCGACTGTATGACGTTGGTCAGTCCAGACGCTTTGTTCGATTTCGGGGCTCGGGGCCCGTTCTCGGGCCGTGGGACCATCAGAAAACGGATCCTGCTCGAACGGTCACGGGCATCGTGCTACCATCGGGAACGCACAATCAGGAACGAAGGGTCTTTTTTTCTAGCCCCGGCGGGCCTAGGCCACAGACATGTTCCACGACATGGCGGATTCCAGAAACCCTGAACCCGAAAAGTGTCTCATCTCGACTTTTGCCTCCGCCGGCCTTCGGCCGCCCTTCGAACGGAAGCTCCTTAGACTCTCGCAGGCAAGGACCTTTTTTGAGCGCCTCACGTTACTCCAAGGAACGGCCCGAAAGCCCGAGCCCCTCCTGAACCCAACGCAGTCCTTTTTTCGGCGTCTTGCCGGCGCCTGGAGGCAAGGGGTCGGGGCATCAGGGGCCGCGCAGTGAAGAAGAAGGCAAGCAACAATAATAATATTAATAATAAGACGAATATTCTAATAATGATAATAAGACTAACCATGAAAAATAACAAGGATGTTCATGACGATAATGATACAAATGACACAATCACGCACGCACGCACGCACGCACGCACGCACGCACGCACGCACGCAGGCACGCACACACACACATACACACACACACACACACACACGCACGCACACGCACACAAACACACACACACAAATACACACACACAAACACACAAACACACAAACACTCACACACAAGCACACACACACAAACACACACACACAAACGCACACATATACACACAAACACACACACACACACAAACACACACACACATAAACACACACTACGTCGGCCGAGGTCCAGGGGGAAGGCGCCCGATCATCGAGGGGGAACATGCTGGATCGATGTCCCTGGGGACTTGCTGGGCCTCCGGAGGCCTCTAGGGAGCGAGGAGGAGGAGGAGAGAATGTCCGCGCACACGAATTGGGGCCTCCTCTTGGAGAGGGGGGGGGGTGAGCAGCCGCATCGCAAACACAGGCGATCAAGTCCTGCCAAAAGAATTGTCAGGGCGCACCTGCTGTCGAGCGTTCGGCTTCCTGGAATGTCCTCGGTCTTCTGAGGGTCCCCCCATCCCAAATGCGGATAGGAAATTCCCGTGGGACACCTGCTGGCAGGCTGGTCTCTTATTCGACGGGCCCTTTTCGGCTATGGCTTCTGACACCACGTAAACCGTTCAACTCTTCAACGATCGCAGTTTCTCGATAGCACAGATAGTCCGATACCGGCCGATTCCAGGCCACTGGCGTCGCTCAACATTGAAAGCCCGCGCTAGCGTCGCCGCCGCGTCGACACGACACGACCCTCCCGCATTGAATCGCAATCCGCATGACACAATTGCAATTGCGTCATGCGGATTTGGAGCTGGGCAACCTCGATCCGAGAGCTCGCTGGTAGTTCAAGCGGGGCCCGTCGAACACAAACGCCAGTCGCAGCCAGAAGAAATTGATAACGCGAGACTGCCGATCACCGAAGGGGAGCGTTCAGGATCAAGATCTTGTTCGGCCTTTTTGTCGACCTCTCAGGACCCTGGAAGCCTCAGGAGGCCCTCGAGGGTGAGGAGGAGGGAGAGGACGTCCGCGCGACACGAGAAGGCCCTCCCTCCTCTTGGCGGAGAAAGGTGAGGAGGAGTCGACGTAAACTGAAGGCGAGTCCAGCTGCGCACTGGCTGGCACGGCAAGCTTGGCTGCCCCTGTGGTCCGCGAAGCTTCTGCGGAAAAGAGGTGTGCCGACGTCGGCACGGTCTCTCTGGCCCCTCTGTATATACACCCCGCAATTGCGGATAAGAGTGAGGGGGCGGGCGCGGGCGACGCGGGCGTCGAGCTGGCGGACCTCGTGGCCCTCACCTTCCCTGTCGATGGCGCCCTCCTCCTCCTCCTCCTGATCCTCATCCTCCTCCTCCTCCTCCTCCTCCTCCTCCTCCTCCACTTCCTCGCCCGCGTCCTCGTCCTCATCGTCGTCGTCGTCGTCGTCCGCCTCCTCCTCCTCCACCTCCTCCTCCACCTCCTCCTGCTCCTTTTCCTCCTTTCCTCCTCCTTTCCTCCTCCTTTCCTCCTCCTTTCCTCCTCCTTTCCTCCTCCTTTCCTCCTCCTCCTCCTCCTCCTCCTCCTCTCCACCTCCACTTGGAAGGAATTCAAAAACAGCCCGCCGCAGGCGCTGAAAACTTTAATTTGTACACTGAACGCGGTTTGGGTCGCAGGCTCTCCACCTGGAACGAATGCAAAAGAAACCCGCCGCAGGCGTCGAAGTTTTGGCTTGTTGAAGGAACGTAGTTTGGGTCGCGGGTGGGTCGACCTCCACCTGGAAGGAATTGAAAAAACAGCCTGCCGCAGGCGCCGAACATTTTGATTTGTACACTGGGCGCGGTTTGGGGTGGGTCGCAGGTTCTCCACCTGGAATGAATGCAAAAAAACAGCCCGCCGAAGGCGCCGAAAATTTTGGGTGGGTCGCGGGGTGGGTCGCGGGTGGGTCGCGGGTGGGTCGCGGTGGGTCGCGGGTGGGTCGCGGGCGCGGCTGGGGTCGCGGGTGGCTCGCAGGTTCTCCACCTGGAGCGAATGCAAAAGAAACCCGCCGCAGGCGCCGAAAATTTTGAGTGGGTCGCCGGTGGGTCGCGGGTGGGTCGCGGGGTGGGTCGCGGACGGGTCGCGGGTGGGTCGCCGGTGGGTCGCGGGTGGGTAGCCGGGGGGGTCTCGGGGTGGTTCGCGGGTGGGTCGCCGGTGGGTCGCGGGTGGGTCGCGGGGTGGGTCGCGGGTTGGGTCGCGGATGGGTCACG
Organism: Prorocentrum cordatum; assembly: GCA_963575745.1. Classification (NCBI taxonomy): domain Eukaryota; class Dinophyceae; order Prorocentrales; family Prorocentraceae; genus Prorocentrum; species Prorocentrum cordatum. The sequence continues at coordinate 663,296 of CAUYUJ010011558.1, read as the reverse complement.
GGGTGGGTCGCGGGTGGGGCGCGGGTGGGTCGCGGGGTGGGTCGCGGGTGGGTCGCCGGGCGGGTCGCGGGTGGGACGACGACAACAACAAACAACAACAACACCAACAACAACAACAACAACAACAACAACAACAACAGCAACAGCAACAGCAACAGCAACAACAACAGCAACAACAACAACAACAAGAATCCGCATCGCGGAATTCCACTTCAGCCACGCGCCCAGGGGCAGTGAATGACAGTTCGGTTCAGCCCCCTCACTCTGATAGATGGAAGGGAAACGCCGTGGCCCCAACAGCCCCTATGACTCGCGAGGCTTCTGCGGAAGAGAGCTGTGCCGACGTCGGCACGGTCTCTCTGGCTCCGTTGCATATAAAAGGAATCACCGTGGCCCCAACAACCTGCAACCAATGAACCTCACATCCTGCCGTGCCCAACTCCTCAAGACTCCCGAGCGAGCAGAGGGGTCCACGGGAAAGTGGAGCCGCACCCAGCTGAAGCGACGAGATGGCGGAGCCGAGCGCAACGGGTTGAATTTCGTCGGAATCGTTTGGGTTTTTGTCGGAATAGCTCTGGCTTTTTGCAAGAATCCACTCCGACAAAACCAGAACGATTCCAACAAAATCAAACCTGTCCCGGGGGACTCGCTTGGTTTTGGTGGAGTCGTTTGGTTTTGTAAGAATCGTTCGGGTCTTGTCGGAGTAACGGGTAAAGTAAGGAAACGAGTCGGCGCCACCGACCGCATCCGAAAACCTGATCGGACAAGAACGGGAATCGCCGATGTTGCCCATTTGGGCTCGTGGGGGGCAGAGAGGAAAAGGATGATGGCGACGACAAGGCGGTGGATGACGAGGATGACAGCGTGGATGACGGGGAGGGCAGCGAGGGGAGCAAGAGGACAACGAGTAGGAAGATACGCACGAGGACGATGAAGAACATATGAATTAAGACACGGACGAGGAGGAAGGAAGCGGGACCCCCCCCGTTCAAAACATATGATGAATCTCGTGAGCTGTCAAGTCTTTGTGGGGCCCTCTGTGGGAGCATTTCGGGAGCCTGTTGGAGACTTCTGTGACCCTCTTGGACTGTCCGGGCGCGTCTCAAAGTTTGTGGGGGCTCTCTTGGGGTGTCTTGGCGTTCTCTTGGACTGTCTTGGGGCTCTGTTGGGCAATCCTCGGGCCTCTTCGGGCGCCCTTGGGGGCCCCTTGGCGGCTCTTGGGAGCTTCTTGGGGGTCTCTTGGGGCGTTTGCGGGCCAATGTTGAAGCTCTCTGGGGGCTCCCTGGGGCCGTTTAGCCCGCAGACCCGTTCCTTCATTGGTGCGCCTACTGCGAGCCCAATGTACCAACGATGCTTCAGTAGAACCTCCCGTCCGAAGCCCCCTCCACATTGGTCCTTAAAAGCATTCGTACAATGCGTGAAGCGCACACCGTGAAAGACGAGCGCCCCATGGGCCCGCAACTCAGGCGATACTTCAGGTTGGGAAGCATTTATCCTCCCAACAAGAAGGAGCGCGACCGTGCAGGGAACTACCTGTCCAAGTATAGCCCCGTTTTACGAAGAGCCCCCAGCCACCGTATTGTGTGTAACTCCTACCCAGAGTTACACTTGTGGTGATAGTGTTGGCTAAGTCCGCCGCGATAACCAATCGTGTGACTGTGAGAAACTGTTAAAACGAGTGAGCGTTGCGTTCAGGCGAGAACGACATGCTGAAAATGACCGGTCAAAAATCCGTATAACGTTTCAGGTCAGACGAATGTGCACAGCGCTACGGCGAGAGCCACCTTTGGGGAACCACCAACCAACTGCTAAAAACTGTGAAGACGAATGTGCGCGGCGGTCACGCGAGAACCGCATTTTGAAAACCACCCGCCCTCCATCCGTGTAACGATTGGAAATGCTCAAGCTTCGGGGTAGAATATGTTCAGGAGGTCTCATGCGGAACGCCGGGCTTGGCCTACGGACGTGTTCGATGGTGCAACAGGGGGAGCTATGTATAAGGAACAGGGATGGAGAAGGAGGAGAAGGAGGAGGAGGAGCGTGAAGAGGAGTGAATCGTAGGAGAGAAAAGGATGGAGGCGGAGGAAGCGGAGGAGGAGGAGGAGGAGGAGGAGGAGGAGGAGCAGGAGGAAGGCGGCGATGAGGGGGAGGACCAGAAGAGGGAGCAGGAGGGCAGGCAGGCAGGAGGGAGGGACACCCGGTGAGTGAGGCAGCGCGCAGAGCGAGGAGATCTCCCCGTCGAGATGCGCCCCCCCGCCCGGGGATGCGGCAGCGCCGCACGGCGCGGGCGGGCGGGCGCCTTCGCAGGACGCACCGCGCCGCGGCTCAGGAGGCGCTCCTCCCCCGTCTCGAGGGCGACGCGGACAAGGCCTGCCGGGCAGGGGGAGGGGAAGAGATGGACCACTGCTCGCTGGACCGCTGGTGGTGCGTGGGCCCACCAGGATGGCGTGGGGCCCGCCCCACGAAGCTCCGCCGTGCCCGAAGGCCTTGGGGCCGCATCGCCAGGGCGTCTGGTGTGGCCTCAGCCCTGGCCAAGCCAGGGCAGACGCGAGGTGGTGACTTCGCAGGGCGAGGGGCACGGGAGGAAGGAGGGCGGAGGGGACGGGGGGGGTGTACTTTGAGGGAGGGGGGAGGGGCAAACCCTCCTCTCGCGACGAGCTAAAAATCACGGCGGGAGGCGTCAGCCCATTCCCCGGCCCAGGGGGCCCTCCCCATAACCAGGACCGTCGACGGTGAACACCCGCGACGTTGGGGGTCTGGCGAGGGAAGAGGAGGGAGGGGGGGAGAGAAGAGGAGGGGGGCCAGTCCACTCCTCCGTTGACTCCTTCGAGGCCTTGGCCTCGTGTTCGGGCCCAAGAGCCTCGCGCAGAGTGGCTTCTGCGCCTCGAGGAAGAAGGCAGAGCGGGCTCTCTTTGGCCATCTCGGGCCCCTCTAGAGCCTCTCCCATGCTGCATCGTGGCCCTATGGTGGTAATACGGGCACATCTTGGGACCTTCTTGGGGCGTTCTTGGGCTGTTTTGGGGTCCCGCGAGAATCAATGCACATCGAAAAAGCAAATGGGTGTGACTGATTTGGGATGCCGGGAATCATCAGGACCGGCCTTTTGGGAGCTCGCCGGCGGCTGTCCTGCAGCCAGCCAAGATGGCTGCAAGACAGCCACAAGAAGGCCCAAGGTGGTCCCCAGGAGGCTCCGAAATGACCAGTGACCTTGTGGTCATTCCGGAGCCTCCTGGGGACCAGGACCTGATGACCAAACATGACACCCACGCAGGAATCCCTGCAAGGCGGAGTGGGTGCCGGAACCGGGGGTAAGGGGAGATTTCGACGGCCTTCGAGGCTCGCGCTCGAGCGTGAGCCGCTCCCAAAAACCTGACCTCCCATCGCGGCACCCATACGGAAAGTCTGCCTCACCTCCGTGGTGGTCGGGGGTGGGTCTGTCATGTTGGGCATCGATCATCGGCATTATTGGCAGCCACTCGGGCGGCCTGGGAAGCTTCTGGGGCGCTCGGGCGAGCACCGCTGCGCGCCCAGAGGGCCTCCCATCTGGTCCGCCTCCGAGGCTCGGAGGCCCTCCCGCGAAGGCTCAGGTGCCCCCTCCGCCCCCCGTGGGGGGCACAGGCCCTGGCTCTGGACCCGCTGGGCCTCGGCCCGGGATGGCCAGCAGGGGAGGGGACCTTTCGACTATTCCGATGATGGGCTCCCCGAGTGCGGGCTCAGGCCCACCTCGCAGTTCAGAGACAAGAGAGGTGCATGCCAGATCTAGGCGGCAACCCCTTGCTGAGCCTTTGCAGGTTGCCCTTCCCCGTGGCCGAACTGGGAAGGTCAGGCTCGGCAAGCAGGGGAGGAGGAGGCGGAGGAGGCAGGAAAAGGAGGAAGCCCCCGGCCCCGCCTGCCCCCCCTGGGCCTCTGGAAAACCCCCTGCAGCATGCTGCTGCCTTGGAAAAATACCAACAACTGCATAAGCAAAATGTTGCTGGAGGTCCGCACGAGTGTCTTGGATCGGAGCTGGGGCCCCCTGGTGGCGCCTCGGGCGCCGCCAGTGGCGCGCTCCGCGCGTCAGGCAGGGGGGCCCAACGCAGATCGAAGACATCCGCGCAGCCCTCCGAGAAGCTGCGTTCTGGCCGTTACGCGTTCCTCTTCCACTCGCACTACACTCTCGGCGGGCTGCTCACTGGATGCTCGGGCGGGTGGTCGCGGGGGGTGACTTCACTGACTGGGTGAAGAGGAGGGCCGTAAAGCAGCCCCCTGGGGCCCCGAAGGAGCCTTTCTTCTGCACCCCTCATTCAGCTTTTCCCCCATTGCCACCCGCCCGAATTCTACGGACCTAAAGGGGGGCGCAGCGCAGTGCTCTTCGCCTTCTCGGTCCGTGGGTGCTGGAAGCGAAGGAAGGTCTCGCACTGCATCCCTTCTCCTCCTCCTCCTCCCTCATTCTCCTGCTCCTGCTCCTGCTCCTGCTCCTGCTCCTGCAACTGCTCCTGTTCCTGCTCCTCCGCCTCCTCCTGATCCTGCTCCTCCTC